>JAJKFJ010021073.1:0-19614 GCA_027382625.1 Tetmemena sp. SeJ-2015
TTTTCCCTATAATTACAAATTTGGCTTTCTGAGGATTATATAACAGCCTAATGATTAGAATAGTTCCTAGTAGTCAGAGAGTCGAAATTCTGTACATTTTCGCTTTTGTTTGCTATTTAAATGGGGGTAATATATGATTCTGCTAAATCCTGGGCTTGAAAAGTGTATGCAAATGGTGATTTCTCAAGTTACCGATCTTCGATTATTTATTATCTCTGTTAATACTCCTTATTAAATTAAAAATTTTAAAAGCAAGTAGAACATCACAAGGCCGATGGGAATTAATCCAAGTAAAATTTTAAAGTCAGCATCTAAATTGGTAAGCAATATTTAAAATTTAATTAAATAGGAAGGGAATAAAGGAGTAGCATGTTAAAAGGAAAATAACTTCGTTGACTATGCAAATTGTTTGGAACTCTTTACTCTCATATGGATTTGTGAGATTCAAATTACTTAATTTTAAGATTAACTAGCATTATCATCCAAACACTAGTTTAGATATGTAAAGATCAAACAAATCTAAGGCGAATCTTGGAAAAATATCAATCAAGATAATTATATATTAAGTTAAAAGATAATGAAAAATGTTCAGAGAATTAAATTAAGAAGAAAATAGTTCATTTATAAAGGAGGTTATTTATGATCCACACAGGTTGCTCTACAAGATCTAGAATATGGCATTATATAAAAGACCCTTTTAATGAATAATTAATTTAGACAAAGATGATTTCCAATTCCTCTAAAACCAAAGAAACTATTCTAAGAAATTGCAGATCCAAATTATCATAATTTATTAATAAAATTTTATTATCAAAATGATACTATACTTACACAAAATTAAACCTGGAAACAGTGTACAGTTTCAATAATTTAATAATATTATAGGATATAATAAAAGAATTAATTTTTAATATTAAATATCATGATGATTGAATAAAATAACCTTCTGATCCAAGTATACATTACAAAAGCAAATATCTTAATTCCTGTATCTTCCTTAGCTTTAGTATTCTCAATAAGCACTTCCATTTGATCAACAATATTTATTTTTGACTTCTATATTCGATCTCTAAGCAGAATAAATTTAATAAATTTATGGCAGTTTCATAATGTACACAGCTAGAAAAGGCATAGAAAAAGTAAAGACCACCATTAAAAATAATTCTATAATTGTAAAGAAATGCATGAGGACATCAAATCACCACTGTACTCAGTTCTCATCTATAATGTTTATTAAGTGAATAATTCTTACATCAAAGAAATTTATAAGAGCACAGATTGAGAGTTCAAGCTAACCCTCTGCAATGAATCGTAGCATTTGATTGAAGATGCACTTTTCATAAATCACTTTCAAAATTTTACTACAACTTAATGAGAAGTCAGGAAAATTTACTTGCGTTTTGAAAGTCCAAAAAGTTATATCAGCAAAGCAAATGCAGAGAGCATGAGGTTTATGAAAATCATATAGAACATTAGACCGAGGTTCTAGATTAAATTAGTTGAACTGTAGTTCATAAAGTCAAAGTATGGATTCAGAGGTTCATATGAGAATGAGTCAAAGTCAAAGATATTATTCGAAAATTCATCTGTGTCAACTATCATTACAGTATTTTAAGATAATAACACTATTTTATAATTGATTGAATAAATAAGTTGAGCTGTGCGATATCATTCATTTTTAATTTATTCAGAAAAGCGAATAAGGTGAGAGTGTTAGCAGGTAGTATAATAGACATCATTGGCAGATGTGTGATAAGTTGAAAACCTTCAATCATCCCCCATAGCATTTAAGCTCCCAAACTCCTACAAAAATTACTAACTCTAATCTTACAGAAAAATATTAAGGCTTGCACTAATTCCAAACATAGTAGTCATAGCTATTTTTATTCCATTTGCGACTGAATTAGAGAGTGAGTATTCATCAGATGATATTTGAGACGGAATGATTTTATAGATTTAGTAATTTGTTGATATTTTGAATTTTACACTTGAGTCAAAGTAAGTATCTGACTGATTGAAGATTACATTGATAGAATCTAGCTAAGTTTGTGATATCTGAGAAGCCAGGTTACCAAATTTCAGATTAATTAGAAGCTAGTTTTTAATTTAAAGAAATTGAATTATTCTCTTAATATTAAATATATAGTTGCCCGAGAAGCTATTAACTAAGTAATTTACAGCATAATTTTTGCCCTCAATTTTGACTTAAATTTTCAATGACTATTTTAGATACTCAAAGTAATTTTATGGAATTAGCATCTACTTTTGAAATTAAATTGTCATTAGCCCTGTTTAGGTGACTTTTAAAATCTTAGCTTGGAGATTGTCTACTGCCTTTGACATCTTACTTTTAATCTCAAAGTTTTATTATTCAGAAGAGCTAAAAGGTAGAACTTGTAAAGTGAATGAATATGAGTTCTAAATATCATGTGTAGCTAAACTTGAGAGTTTTACTGTTATAGTGAATAATCCTTTTCCGTCTGGGTTCGTTGTGTTTTAGGGATTAATTAAAAAAATATTAAAGATTGAATGTGATAGCCGAATCTCCATCAAACTATGAAAATTTAGAAGATTTAGGATCGAAAGAAACATCGATCTGATAAAAATAATGAATTTTGATAGCCATTATTTTATTCATCAATTATATCTGGGAGTTAGTATATAAAAGAAAAGCCTTGCATTGTGTCTTAGTCTTAAAGACTGGTTTTGAAATAGGGTGCCTTTTTGTTCATTTCCAAAAATGAAAAGATAACTCTAAAAGCCTTAAAATTATGTAAATATCTTAGGTGATCAAAACTGATTTATTTTAATGTCCTTGATTTAGTTTATTTCTTATCTGGAATTTATTATACTGAGAGAGCTAAATTTTTTAATAAAATATTTGGCATTCTCTCTCACACTTAATTAACATAAATAGTCATCATAGATGATTTAAATTCTATATTTTCATCCTTGACAAAAGTTAAAGGATCCTCTATCTAGTAAATTGTTACTAAAAAGTGTTATTCTTATAATCTTTATAATATAAATAGAGGTGAGTAATATTTTCAAATTACAATATAAATCCTTTCCAAGAGTAAATTGATCAACAAATCTGAAGTGCATAGTATAGCTTTTAATATTCATTTTTAAAAAAGGTTATAAATTAGGCAATCTCGATTAAACAAGTTACTGAGGAGGAAAAATAAAATAGTTGATAAGGTGCAAGTGTAGGTGCTAACTTAGGAAAGTAAGGAATTCTAACTTATCTTAAAATAAAATATGAAAGATCCTGTTAATTTGAAGCATACCTTGGAGGGAGCACAAATTGTTAGGTGAGAATAAAAATTTTGAGAAGTAGTTAAATTGAGTTTTTCTAAGGTCTACTGCAGTATTTACTCCGATAGAGACTTCTTTTGGCTTTATTCCTGAGTTATAGACAGGTGACTAGTAGACAGATGTCGGTTGAACTGTATTATCTTAATTTAAAATAAGCTTAAGTAAAAAATAAAATTTTAATTATGCTATAGTGTCTATCACATTAAAAACCCTATAATCTGAAAAAATAAAAAGATATAGGCTTAATTTCTTTAATAACTTAGACTATTTTGAAACTTAAATAATTGATTCTGTATCTTAATCAGGTATAGTTTACTTATTTGAAAGTGGAAAAATTGAAGAAACTTAAGCCCTTAAATTAAAAACCTACTCTTTGAAGATTGCTTTAAAAAGTCAATATATTTTTAAATAAAAAGTTTTAAACTTAGAATCAGGGATTCGTTGATCTTTTAAAGTAAATGTTAAAATCTGTCAGCCCTAATTCTGATCAAAAAGATTTTATAAAGGGATTCTAGTGTTAGTCAAGGATTTAATTGTCAGTACTTGCTCTATCAAATAGGTTCTGGTATCTATATTTAAAAAAAAAACATGTTAAGGATTCTTTTTTGTAAGTCAAAAACATCATTAAAAAATTCAGGAGAGAGAGCACCTATTTCTAAGATTTTTTGGAAAAAAGGATTTGATTCCTAGATTATGAAAGTCTAATTTTAATTTAATTATGGATTCTAATCAATTTTTACTTTTTAGGATTCTAAATTGCCTAAACATTTGAAAATTATTTTATCATTAATTAATTCGAGTCCTTTTTCATATTTCTGCTCTTGGGTATTGATTAAAAATAGCTGATGATGAGTAAGCTACAGCTTGTAATAATGAGTAGCATTTATTTTAATAAATTACTTTGGAAATATTAATTAAAAGATTATTAAATAAGAAACCTGCTAGGATCCCTAAAGCGGGGTATCAAAGTTAGATTAGCAAGTGGTAGGTAGATTAGCCAGTCATTGTTTAATGCCTTTGTAACTTAGTCCTGATTACCTTAGACGATTTCTAATTTAGTATCCAGAGTATGAATAGTGTATTTGATTGAATAATGAGTGGGTTATGACGAGCCCTGATTCCATTAGAATAGAACGCTACTCCTCAAGCTGAATCCCTTGACATTATATTAAGAATACTTTCCTCGGAAAGTTAGTCAACTAGGAGTAATGATCGTTGTGAAAATAGAAAGGGACTCAGAGTGGAGATGTAAGAGTATGATGTTCTCTAATAATTTGTCGTATTATATGGAGATAGTATTTCAGTCTAGAATACTAGTATTATTCTATCCTTTATCTTCTGAAGGTGTCACCTATCAACTTGTAGCATCCTTAAACTTCAAATAAGCCATTGAAAAATTTTCCTTCTTCGAAGACAAGTTAACAACATTAAATAATTTTTGGGCTTAGTGTCTTCAAGTTAATGCCAAGAATAGTGATAAGTGACAAGAGGAGTTGCTGGTATGGTTAAGTAAATTTGTTTACTCCGTCCTGATGGGGGCCTATCACAGCCACTCGCAGCATCATGGGTTTCCCAAAGGTGATATTCTAATTAAAAAAGTGTCATTTTTATACACTTTAATTTGGCTACTCCTTAATTTCATTTAAATTACTTATAATTTTTTACTTTCTTAAAAGCATACGTACTGGGCTATATTATGGTAATTGATGAAACCAAATTTTTAAGAAGCCGGGCTTGAATTTATATAGCCGGAAAATATGATTTGATATGTGTTATCGTATTTGAATAGCTACTTGTTTTATATAAAATTTCATTTATATAAATTGATCTAAGTGAAAATTATTGGCAAGCTAGATATCGCTCTTAACTAAATTAGTATATCTGTTTGAGTTGGAAATCCAGAGCTTGAAAAAGGAAAATTTTTTAATGAGGAAAACTTATTTATTTTTTGGCTTTTATTCTTATTTATAATTTTTACTTTCTTTTAATGGTATTAAGAAAGAATCTTATTACACAATAAGTTGTCTATATCTTTAATTTGGTTTTTAAGACGTCTATATTATATAATTTATTTAAGGATCTATTGGTAAAGATCAGTCCAGTTTGGTATGAAAAATAAAACATATGCAATATGTTTAATAGCAGAAGATCCTAAATACCCTCAACTGCCAATTTCTGAGATAGTTTTATAAGGAAAAATTAATATTGGATTTATTATTTATATATGGTTAATCATCTTTAGTTGAAGAGTTGCTATCCACGGGTACGCGCCTCATTATAATCCACTTATCCCGAAATTAAAACAAATTATATCATTTACTGCCGCAATTAAAAAAAAACTTAAGCAAGGTTCCCGCTCACTATACATAAAGTAATGGCATGTTAATCTCTATTTCTAACTTCTAACCTATTTTTCTGTTAAAATCAATTTTTTAGCATTTAATAAATCCCCTTATTAAAATGGAATTCTCATATTTTCTGCGTTTATATTAGGTGTTACCCTAAATGATAATTTTAGGGGATAAATTAAATTATCCGCTTCGAGAAATCTCTGAATTATAAGTAATTTTTAAATCAATTATAGTATTACCGTGATTATTTCTTAGATTAAATAATAAAAGGAGGGTTTGGAAATCTTTGAAAATATACCATGAACAAAAATAATGAAGGGATTTGAGGGATCTTTGTTCTAGTAGAAAATTTGTTTGTGTCCAGTTGAAAAGCCGATTCCTGCGCACTCAAATATTTCACCCGCTAAAGCAAATTTAATAAAAATGATACAAAAATATAATAATATCTATTTATATTATCAGATATATTTTTTAAATATGTAGCATCATATAGAAAGTAGTCAATCATAATCTGTGTATTTAGATAAAAAATATAAAAGCTAGATTGTAAATGAAAAAGCCTAGCTAACTAAAAATAATTAGCATTATCAAACAATTAAATTAACTAATAAGGCTCTGTCCCATTGTACCCAGACAAAAGGAATAAAATAAAACCTAACAACCGGTTAAGTAAGTATATGTCTCATCTACATCCATAATTTAAGGTCCTGTCTCTTTATATGCATTATTGGTGAAGACCCCGTACCTTTTAAAAAAGTTGAGGCTACCAGTTTATTTGTCCATGCTTAATAGAAATTTAAGATTTAAATAGGACAATGTTGGAGTCTAAAGAATTCTTTAGTACTCCTGCTATGTACATTTAATACATAAACTTACTCAATAATTAATTTCTGTGGCAAATAGAGCATAAATTGTAGTTAGATAAATGAAATCTGTTGTATAACCAGTGTTAAATTCCATTATCCATTCGAGATCTTGAAATTAGATTGAGAATTTAGCTATTTAGGTGACTGGAGTATTTGACAAAGTGTGGTAATTTATAATAATTTTTAAATTTAAAATGAAGAGGTGTTGCTCGAAAATGAGAAAAATCTCACCATAGTCAGTAACTTAAATGAAATAATTGAATTGCATTCCTTGGAGTCTGCGGTATGTTGTCTGAGTCCCCATTATAAGTGCCTTTAATACTTGTCCAGTTTAGTAGCTGATTGCTGTGTGCACATAGTTAACCTCATTAGTCGCAAAGGTCGCAACTATGTACTTACTTGAACTTATCTCAACGTCTCTGCAGTTTATTTTTGCAATTTTATAGTATTATTTTTTAAAAGTTGATAATATCGTTTGGCAGGCCACATTTATTCAATCTTTTGTACTGATAAAACCATTTTACCCTCGTTTGTCCAAGAATAAAAATATTACTCCTATGCTTAATTTAATTAGGAAAGACAAATAAAATTATTTCTGAAATTCTGCTTGCTTAAATTGAAAATATTTAATTTTACATTAAGCTTATAATATAGATTAAAACCTTAACTCTCCATGAGAAATTTTCTCGATGTAATTTTTAGTTAATTTAAAATATAGATGATTAAGAATGTTATTAATGAAGCCGAGGACCGGCCACTCCAACTAATTAGGGCCACCTGATATATATTTGTATTGCTAGCCACAAAATACTACATTATCTGTACTGCCTCTCTCAATTTCAAATGTTAAAAATGTTTAAAATAAAAATCCTTTTTTCAAGAGCATTAATTACTATGGAGACATCATTTGTCAAGTGCTAGAATGAGAATGGGTATTAATTTTAGTTGAAGCAACTATCTAAAGCATTTGCAAACTTCAATTAATTCATTACTAAGCATAGAGCTAAAGCAAAAATTATAAAATTATAAAAATATAAGTATATTTTCTCTCTATTAATTCATTAACTCTAAAAGAGTCAGTCTGAGTTAATTACTGTTCTTATGCACCCACTAATATAGTGAGTGTCGTTACAACAGTGACTTTTTCTATCTTATTTTTGAAGCTTTCATCTTTTGTATAGATTGTGTAAGATTAATCTAAATTAGAATTTCTTTAGTATGTAAGGAATTAGGTGTGCTCACTTTAATCAGAACTAAAAACAAGTTTCTTAAAATAACTTAATTTCATGTCAGTAACTTAAACTATCACTCCTTAGACTATCTGATTATTAGGAACTTGGACTTGAATTTGCAAGCTTGAGATCCAATCAAGTACTTCTGATCCTTAAATGCTATGTCAAAATTAAGCTTTGAGAGATCGATATCAATGCCTTTTTTAAACAAAAACTGGACTTCGCTGTTGGTGGTGTACTCAAAATCATCAACGTAAAATTATTAATTTAAATAAATGAGGCGATAACTTTGAGGTTATACACTTTGTTCGTCTACAACTTAGAGAGGAAATCTTCTGTCATCAGAAGTGTGTAAGGAGGAGTCAGAGACATGCTGAAAAACAGAGAGTCGTTATTGTCAGCATCAACAAATTCTTATAACATATGAATATAGATATAAAAGATGTTAATATATAAACAATAACATATCTTTATTTAGTATAGCTCTCCATGCAATCCATTATACTAAATTAGGCAAATTCATAAATTTAAAATAAATTAAACATAAATTCTCAATAAATTATATTGCAAAATTTTTTTTCAAAATAAATTCTTCGTTATATATTCTGAGCAGATATTGAATTTAAATATCCTTCAGATTTTATTAAATCTGTATTAATAGCAAATGATTCACGATTATGATGTTCTGGTTTTGACACGAAAACTGTAAGACTTTGTTATTATAAAAACTAATGATATTAGAATGCTTTAAATATCTTGAATTAATTTTCAATCTTTCAAATTAATTGGTTAAAGGCAGACTTATAATTTCTTAATATTTTTAAATGAAAGTATCATCTAAAAGTGTCTATATAAATAAAACTTAGCTTATTCTTTCAATTTAAATAAAATATAGAAATTCCAAAAGCCTCCTAAAAATATAACTTTATCCTTATTTTTTATATCAACTCTCGCAGATTTTAGAAATTTCCGTATGAGAGCTTGAAATAAAATTGATAAAATCAGATATTATAGGAAAATGAAGACCTAAGTAATATTCAAATTTATCTTCATAAAATTACATGGTAATTAAAAGTCCAATACCTCAAGAATTCATTGAATCAAATTATTTCCATCTATTATCTGATAGAAATAATATTAAATAGATTTTTTTTTATAAACAAAAGAGTATTTAAATAAATAATTTTATCTTTATTCGAAAAGCTAAAGCAAGAAGCATAAAAAATCCTAAAATATTATATATAAGCAAATTATTAATAAATTTACATAAAAATATTCTTTGATGGGAGAAAATAAATTTCACTCTTAACTTTGGCCCTTTGATTTTAGCATTATGGAATGAATAAGTTTATTTTATTGAAATTGCTTTTACAAAAAGCAATTTATTGTGGAATTTTTATACTGGCGATATATTTTTAAATTTCTTGCTCAGATTTTTTCTTAATTTAAGCCTTCCTTTCATTAATTTTCATTTTTTTTAAATTTAACTCTTATAATTTTCAACTGCTTAATCCTTTTGAAGGCTTTTCTAAATCATCAAGTTTAAATGATAGAAAAAATACCTTAAGACTTATTTAAAAAAAATAGTCTCAATCTTCATCTACGTATTTGATGGCGATTCCTTTTGGCAAAATGGGATTTGATTCAAAGTTTTGGAAATTGTTCTTTATTTCTTTCATCATAGTTATTTTAAAATAAAAACTATTATCTATAAATTTTCAGAATCTCAAAAGCTAATCAAATAAAAAATGTATACTTGGCTTTCATTCTTACCATAAATTTTAAAGAAAGTGATATCAATTGCTAAGTCCAAGTGCACTTCATCCTGCACTTCCTTCACTTTATTTAAATCAATTGGATTATTAATATTATAGCAAGCAATTTAATTCAGTTGACTTTATGAATATAGCTTGCTTTATTTAAAACATCTCAATCATTGATAATAAATCGTATCTTTCCTATAATGATGTTTTGATGCCAATAGTTGATATTTTCTTATTTCTACAAGATATTAACAATGAAATTGCAAATAATGAAGAAGTACTTTTACATTTTGGCATAAAGTATATGAGTTTTACTAGTTCTATTCTCTTAAAAACATTTTGATAATTGAAAATTAAAAACTTAAAGAACTTGATTGATTTCAATTTTATTTCATATAATATTTAATCTATCCTTTATTTAAGATAATAATTTGAATTCTTAGAAATAGTAAATAATAATTCAATTTTATATTTCAAGACGTTTATATTTCCTTTTTTATAGATACTTCTCTTTTTTAGATTAAATTATTTTCATTTATACAGCGAGCATAAATAAACAATTCATTTCCTAATCAGTTGAATTATACCATCAAGGCTGTTCCTTTAAATTAATTGAGTAATTATAGATAAAATTAGAGTTCTTTCATGCATTGGCTTTAAAATTTTAGCTGTTCAAATCATTTTAGGTTTAAGTTGCAGCTTTCTCTTTAACCTCTTCTAGTGAGTCGCTAATGTTTTAGAATTTAAATGCTTTTTTATTGGCTTGGCCTTGATAAATTAAGGCAGATCAATAAATTCATGCATGCTTTCAGAAAAATTAATTTCGCTCCTTAGTTCGAAGGTATCATATCGCAATGAAATACCTTCTTCTTCGGCTCTTACTTCTCGCTATTTCACATCATTATCTCTCTCAAAATATATTTAATATAGAAAAGATAGTATTAAATTACTTGCAAATAAATTAGAATTATAGATTTTTTAAAAAGGAGAAAGAGAGCTGCCATAATTTGAGAAACTGCAGTAGTTCGAGTTCAGCTACTTGTCCACATTTATTTTTTGGGATGGTTCCATTCACTCTCCATTTGTCAAATCTATTTTAAACTTTGCATTCATAATGCAACTATCTTAAAAATTATTATTAAATTATTTTACCTCCTAAAGTATTAGCAGCAATGATTGTTATGCGCTCTAATCTACAAAATGGTGAAACAGTGTGAATTATGGCACAAAGTTCAGTTCAATATTTAACATTTAATAAATTAAAATTAATTTTCATTAATTCATTATTTAATGAATACTGAAAAAGTAAAATAAGATTGTTTTTTATATCTTAAGCTAATTCAATTTTTTTCTTTCCTTTATAGGGTAATAAAATTTGGATGGAGTTTCATTTTAGTTTTAATGTATTAAAGCAATTTTGATACTGTTTCTTAAATCACAAGAAAGGAGTTTAAAAGCAAGTAGAAAATCACAAGAGCAATTGGAATAAAGCCGAGATAAGTTTTCAAATCAATATCTATGTTGATTAGCAATATTTTGAAATATTTTTAATAGAAAGGGAATGAATGAGTAGCAAGTTAAAAGGAAAATGGTTTCATTGACAATGCAAATTGTTTGGAACTCTCTACTCTCATATGGACTGGTAAGACAAATGAGCTTTATCATCAAAATACTAGATTGTATATGCAAGATCAAACAAATCTATGGACTATCTTAGAAGCATATCTACAAGAATTAAATATAAATATTCTAAAATTCAAGGGTTTAATCTAAATTTTTAGGTTTTTATTTATCTAGAGTCTATTTTAATTAATATTTGCATTTTTACTTAAACTCAATCTTTTGGAGCATTCTCACAAACTCATGCTACTCTTTACCAGAATTAAACTTAAACATAACTAAAATAATTAAATCTTAAAAAAGGATAGCTAAAACTTTATTTCAAAATGTTTAAATTAATACTAAGTAGTTAATAATTTGCAGGGATGGGAATATATGCAAGATAATTTATTTGTAATATATTAAAGAATAAGTTATAATTTATATATTAAAAATTATTTTCTATTCTATCTCTTTCCTTTCCTTTTATTCTAGGTAAAATATTAATGGATTAGAGAGCTAGTTAAAAATAGATGTATAAAAGATATGATGGTTTAATTAATAAAGACATCTCTAAATTTACAACTGCCTTGATTTTTAATTGCATACTTTTTAGACTAACTACATTAGCTTTGATTTTCACTTTTTGTAAACATTAAAAAAAAATTTCTGAGGGTTTGGAACCTTGGAGTAAAAATTGAATCATCGAGGTGTTAACCATCTGAACATTAGGTCTCCAATCAACGTCTACTAGTTAATTTATCTCAAATATCTCTTAATTCGATTCTGTATTCGTATTCAACCTATATATAGACATTTAAAAAATAAGGTATTCCTGTATTCATGATTATAAAATATATAACTAAACTCGGACAATAAGTAATTTCATATTTTATCTTAAGGAAAGCATCAGAAAAAAGGATCCTGAATTAGTTCATCAAAATCTACTTATGAGAAATTCAATTTAAATTTTGCACTAACTAACTGATGATGAAAGTGTCAACAGTAAGTTAATCTACCTCTAAATTAATTGAATCATCACCTTTAAATAAAAATAGCTATGATTTCTTAATTACTTTATGTATTTTTAACTGGAGTTCGAGGTTTCAGTATTTAACAGGCAATTTTGAGTTTCATAAATTAATCATTGTTTGACAATTAATAAAATATCATGATGATAGAATATAACAATCTTCTGATCCAAGTATACAAAACAAAAGCAAAGATTTTAATTCCTGTATCTTCCTTAGCTTTAGTATTTTCAATAAGAACTTCCATTTGATCAACAATATTTATTTTCTACTTCTGTCCTCGATCTCTAAGCAGAATAAATTAATATACCAGTTTCATTATGTACATAGCTAGAAAGGGCATAGAAAAAGTAAAGACGACCATTAAAAATAATTGTTAAATTGTCAAAGAAATGCAGGAAGACATCAAATCGCCACTGTACTCTGTTCTCATCTATAGAGTTTTAAGAAGTGAATAGTTCTTACATCAAAGAAATTTATAAGAGCACAGATTGAGAGTTCAAGTTGCCCCTCTGCAATGAATCTGAGCATTTGATTGAAGATGCACTTTTCATAAATCACTTTCAAAATTTTACTACAACTTAATGAGAAGTAAGGAAACTTACTTGTGCTTAGAAAATCCAAAAAGCTAAATCAGTAATGCAAAGGCAGATAGCATAAGGTTTATAAAAATCATGTAGAACATGAGACCGAGGTTCTAGATTAAATTAGTTGAACTGTAGTTCATAAAATCGAAGAATGGGTTCAGAGGCTCATATGAAAATGAGTCAAAGTCAAATATCTCATTCGAAAACTTATCTGTGTCAACTATCATTACACTATTTTAATTTATTTAGTACAATTTTAATTTCACTGAATAAATAAGTTGAGCTGCGCGATATCATTCAATTTTTATTTGTTCAGACAAGCGAATAAGGTGAGTGTGTTAGCAGGAAGTAATATAGGCATCATTGGAAGATGTGTTATAAGTTGAAAGCCTTCAATCATCCCCCATAACATTTATGCTCCCAAACTCCTATAAAATTTTAGTTTTTATAATCTTACAGAAAAATATTAAGACTTGCACTTATTCCAAACATAGTGGCCATCGCTATTTTTATCCAAATTGCTACTGAATTAGAGAGTGAGTATTCATCTGAAGATACTTGAGGTGGAATGAATTTTTAGATTTAGTAATTTTTAGAAATTTTGAAATTTATACTTGAGTCAAAGTAAGTATCTGTTTAATTGAATGTTACGTATATAGAGTCTAGCTAAGCTTGTGAAAGTTAAGAAGTTAGGTTACCAAATTTTAGACTTATTAAAAGCTAGTTTTAATATTAATAGAAAATAATTTATCAATAAATTGAAATAGAGTTTCCTTTAAAATGAGTAACTTAGTAATTAACTTCAAAATTTTTCCCTTCAATTTTGACTTATATTTTTAATGACTGATTTAGATACTGAGAGTAATTTTGAGGAATCATCATCTCCTTTTCAAACTATATTGTCATTTATCCTGTTTAAGTGACTTTTAAAATCTTGGCTTGCATATTTTCAACCACCTGTGACTTCTTACTCTTAATCTCATACTTTTGCTACTCGGCATAGTTAAAAGGTAGAACTTGCAGATTGAATGAATATGAGTTCTAAATATCAGGTCTGGCTAAATTTGAGAGTATCACTGTTATAGTAAATTAACCTTTTCCGTCTGGGTTAGTTGAGTTTTAGGGATAAATTTAAAGAAAATAATAAAGATTGAATTTAATGGCAGAATTTCCATCAAATTTGGAAAAATTATAAGATTTTGAATCGAAGTAAACCATAATCTGATTCAAGAATTTAAGAGTTAAAGTAAATTTATAAATGAGAACATGTAGTTAAAATGGAACAACAACATCTTGTGGCATATGCCAACTCAAGGCGTCAACAATTGTGGTGGCTAATTACCTCCATCACAACGAAAGACACAAGTGTCTAGTACCCTGTTAGCAAATTTTCCCAAACTCTTACTGGACAACTCAAAGCCAGAAAAAGCTTAGACCTCCTGGCAGGAAAAGGATGATATAATGTATTAAGTGACACCTCAGTTGTATGGTGCTGAATAATTCAAGTTGTCCAGCCTTGCATACGATCTCCACAAGAAAAACCAAATCAGTAAAAAGAAGCATGCCTTTAAATCTCTCCTCTGAGTTTCTTTCCTTTTTTTAACGTTCATTAATTCTTACAGGTCTTACGATCCGAAGACGAGAGAGCCATTATTCAAAAGTCAAGGGACCCAGGGGAATAGTGTTCTTCTAACAAGATTTCAGGGTTTACCTTAACCCCCGCAATGCCATTTCTCATGGATTTATCACCTTAGAAACGATAAATTATAGCAATCTCTAAATAGTGGAGTATGTTTAATTGTAGATTGAGTATTGGCATTAAAATCTCCCAACACCACCCAAACTGACTTTGGTGTAACATCTCGGGTTCTTTATTTTAACTTTCTATTTTATTATTATCTGATATAAAAATAATTGAATTTTGATAGCCATTATATTATTCATCAACTACATCAGGGAGATTGTATATCAAAGAGTAGCCTTGCATTGTATCCTAGTTTTAAAGACTTGTTTTGAAATATGGAGCATTTCTATTAATATTCAGATTAGAAAAGATAACTCTAAAAAATCAATTATAAACTTTTGCTCGAACATTTTAAGTTTAAATAATTTAATTAATTCCATATCAATTTTCAGCAAAAACTCTTTTTAAAATAGGATGAATACGAAAAGATAATTGTTAATTGTTCAAAAAAGAGATTCAAAACCCTTCAAGCACTTCTTATTTATAGTTCTATAATTTAACTATTTATTTTACAATAACTCTAATCCGTAAAATATGGTAGGATATTGGTTATTCTTGATTTGAAGATATTCTCCAATCTCTCCTCATTCACTCAAATTTTCTCTATCGATCTATCCTATTTAACTTTCCAGTGCATATCCTAATTTAAAATTTTGTGTAGGAAGCTTCGTCATTATTATACTATGCATTGAGATCAGATTTTTTTCTTATTGCCTATTTTATTTAAATTTACGATTATATGATATTTAACCCTAAACACATTAATCAATTCCACTACAGTTGCCAATTGGCTATTTCGGACTCCTCCAGTCACCATCTTTTACTTTTCATTTTAAATGTCTTAACACCGATGACGCAATAATTTTCGAGCCAGATTAAATCTAATAAATATTGAGACCTTTAATTTTTCATAAATTAGTATTCACAATAGGTACTCTAAACATTTAGTTCATTTAGCTTATTCTAGGCGGCTTTAAATATCTTTATTTGCTAACTATAATTCCTTCATAAATTAATTAAATATATATATATACAGCCCAAAGCTTCCATTCTGGCAATATTATTCATAGAGATATAAAAATATTCTACGTCAACTGTCAACAATTTGATATCAATTAAATTCTAATCTTACAGTTTTCTTTTTTCCATTAAATCCCTTCCAATGAAAGAAAATTATTTCAAAATTTTTGACATAATGTGAAGTTCGTTCGAAAGTAAATTGAGGTTCTGGCTGTAAATTTTAAAACATAAAGCCTTAAATCACAGCTAAATTCTAAATTTCCCCCTTGATTCCAATTTATTGAATTAAAGAAATTTATGACTAAGAATTTAAGTATTCAATAAGATACATTAAATAATCAATTTTTTAACTTAATTAAAGTTACTTAAATCATTTTTATAATCATGCTAAATTTTAACCCTAAACAGGCAATCTAAAGTCTTCTAGGAAGGTGACGTCTGTCTCATATTCTCTGAATTTTATACCTTTAAGTGCTTCCTCTATCTCAGATAACTGAGTGTTAGGTTTCATAGGTTGCTTGATTATTACTCTCTAACTTTTTCAAAGGTTCTGATACCTTGTCTATCTTACAATGTCTTGTTGCGAATTATATTGCATCATCTTCACTTTCACACTAGAAGTATTCCTCTGGTTTCATATCGCATTCAAGTATGATTGCGACTATAGACCAAATGTCCCACTGCACTGAACCGTTGAGCCAAGTCTCTCTCTATGGGAAGTAGCCTGCAGTTCCTTGCACCGATGCTTCCTCAATGTTTTCTCTTCTTACAACTCTGTTGAAGTTTATTTTAAAATACTTTATAAAAAAGGATAATATTAATGAAAATTTTTTTCTTAATTCTTTATTTCAGAAATTATTTAATTTTTACTTTAGTAATTTATGTTAATTTATCTTATTTGTTGCAAATATAAAATCATCTTAAAGAGTAAATTGATCAACAAAACTGAAGTGCATAGTATAGCTTTTTCATTCTTTAACAATAAGTTATAAATTAGGCAATCTCAATTTAGCAAGTTGCTGAGGAGGAAATAAATTAAATGATAAGGTGCAGATGTAAGTGCTTACTTAGGAAAGCAAGTGATTCTAACTGATCACAAAATAAAATATGAAAGATCATGTTGATTTGAAGCATACCTTGGAGTGAGCACAAGTTTTGAGGTGAGAATAAAAATTAGAGAAGTAGTTAAATTGAGTCCTTCTAAGATCAACAGCACTATTAACTTTTATAGAGACTTCTATTGGCTTTATTCCTGAGTTATAAACTGGAAAATCATTGACTGATGTTGATTAAATAGTATTATATTATTTTAAATATTCTTTAGCATAAATATTGTTTCTTAAAAATATTATAGGACTAATCACATTGAAAACCCCAAAAAATGTGGTAATTATGATATTCATCTATTTATTAACTTTTAATTATTTTGTTAATATAAATGCCTGACCAAAAAAATGAAAAAGGATCCTCAAGATCATTAATTTGAAACCTGTTTTAGATATACGCCTGCCCATTTCTTAGAGAATTTTTGATTGCATGTTCTTTCCTAAGATTAATCTGCTCGAAATTTCATACAAAATAGTTGAAGCTATCATCTGCACGAGAATTTTATCAAATATATTAAACGATTTTGTATAAAAATTTAAATATAAAAATTTTAAAAAAAAAATTTATTTTTGGGGTTTTTCTTATTTAGGGGTTAAAAACAATTATTAGAGTGTATTTAAAAATTTTTTTTTAAATCTTATTTAAATTTTTCCTAATTAAAATTTTTTTTACTAAAAATTTTCCTTTGAAATTTATGGGGATTGATTTATCGTGACAGGTATCCAACCAATACCTTCTAAAATTCCGAAGCATTAATTTTTATTTTATTTCTATGATTTTAATTTTGTTAGAAGCATCTATATTTGGTATTACCTTGGTAAGAAAGCAAGCCAAATTTTGTAGAGCTCACGCCTTTATTTATATAGCCGGCGTAGAAGAATTGATATGAGTCATTATATTTGAAATGCTACTTGTTTAATTTAAAACATTAATTATTTAAATTGATCTAAGTGAAAACTAACACTGAGTCTAGAGGAGGTACTCCTCTTATATAATTAAGATTGACTGCTTCATTCGTTTATCCAGGACTAGAAAAAGAAAAAAATATTTGGGAAGTCAATTTTCTACTAATCTTTGGCTTAAAATGCTCAAGATATTAATATAATATGATTAGATTATCAGAGAAATCCCTATCTTAAATTCAAAGTCATTTAATTATCTATTGAGCAGATATTAAATTATACCGTTATATCAAGATAGTATTTAATGAAAATGGGTTTTAAAAGAGATAATTGAAACTGCAACAGCTTTAAATAGTTTCAACATAGAGTCTAATCTAACCATAGAAAATGTTTTGCAAAACAAATTGTGTGTAAATGTATTATACCTTTTTAAATAACTCTTAAATTATAGTGAGATTGAGAACTAAGATTATGATAACAAAATAAAGCCATCTCATTCAAAAAAAGCATTAAATTTGTCATAGAAAAGGTGTTTATCTCATATCATGCAATCATTCGTATTTAGCTATAATTAAAATATCTTAAAATTATTTAGGCGACAATTTTATTCAAAAATATTCTAATAAATGAGAACAAAAAGGAAAATAATTCTTAAATACAAGTGCTTCTTGAGCTCTTAATTTTGTTTTCGTATTATAAATCTTTTTATTTTTGCTATTTATAAAAAGAATACCTGATTTTGGAGCACAAAATTTTTATCTGCAAAAACGCTTGCTCTAGTGAGAACTGGAGCTTGACCTATCTGGTTAGTCCCCGAAGACAGCTTGCTAGTCAAAAGCACTCATCTAGCCTCCGAGAAGTTTTAAGCATAGTCAGCGTGGAACAAATTCACCGAAGTCTCTTTATCATTTTTATCTCTCCCATTAGCTGTGCGTTTCTTGCCTTGGAGGTGTCGTAGAGATCTAACCACTCTTGTGGAGCTACGACCTTGAGCAAGTGTTTTTGCATTTAGTGTTATATAAATTCAATAAATTAAATTTTAGTGTCAATAATTGTGTAAAATTTATCAAATAAAGAGTCAAAATTATAATTATCTTTATTTTTCATTTATCCGCCAATAGTTTCTTGCTTTTATATTAGCAGCCACCCTAAAATTATCTCTCCCTTAAATTAAATATAAAAAGGAGGAAGGCCCAAATATCTTTGAAAATATACGACTAATAAAAATTAAAAATGGATTAGAGGGATCTTTGTTCTAGTAGAAAATTTGTCTAAGTGAACTCACAAATACTATTCCTATGCACTCAAATACTTAGCCTGCTGTAGTAAAATTTATTTTATTATTATATCTATATTTTCACAATTATTTATTTAAAATTTGTAGAGTCGTAGAGATAATAGTCAAGCATAGTCTCTGAAGATATAATAAAAAATTATAGAAGCTAGATTATAGAAGAAATAGCCCAGCTAACTTTAATTAACTTGAAGATATAAATCAAATGAATAATAACTATTAGTACTCGTTCCCACAGTACCCAGACAAATAAATTTAAAATATGATTACAACCGGTTAAGAATGTTGAAGTTTCATCTACATGGAGCATTTAAGGTACTGTCTCCTTATATGCATTGTTTGTGAGGCTCCCATACCTTCTAAAGAAATTGATAATGCCAGTTTCCTTGTCCATACTCAATAGCATTTCAAATATTTAATAGTACTATATTGGAATCTATAAAAGTAGTTTGGATTCCAGCAACGTACATTCAAATAAAAATCTCATAAATCAGTCATTTTAGTCGGTAAAAGGGCATAAATTGTTGTCAGGTAAATGAAATTGGGTGAAGGATTCGGACCTTCATCCTTTTTTAGACAAAAATTTATCAAAAATCACCAAATGAGCCAACAAAAATAAACAAAATTTAAAAAGATTTGGCCTTTAAAACTTCCTTTAGGATCAATATTTATGATATCATATTTATCTGAAAAAAGTATATCTTAAAATAAATTTTAATTTGAAATAAAACTTAATTTTAAAATGATGAAGGCCTAATTTACCCATTTTATTGAATTTAGATCCTAAATAATTAAATTAA
>JAJKFJ010021074.1:0-20464 GCA_027382625.1 Tetmemena sp. SeJ-2015
TTATTTCTTTTAATTAATTCTTTGATGGTTTTCTATTATATATAAAAAATATTTATATTTCTTTCTCTCTCATTTATATTTTATATTACTACTAGCATATTTTTTTCAGAAAATCTTTATAATATTATTAATTATTGAAATAAATTCATTTAAATGATATACTTACTCATATTTTAACTAAAATTATTTACTCGATTATATTTTTATTAAAAATACTTGCTTCATTATTGACTTTTATAGAATAGGAATTTATATTCTTTTACATAAATTCTTCTACTTATCGCTATTACCAAGGCTTATAAATATAGATATATAAAGAGAAATAGTAGGAATTGAAGCAGATATGCAAACTGTCAGCAACTAAACAACAAAGAAGGCTTCTTAAAACACAAGAGCGTAGTGCTTCGTCTATAAAGAAAGTTTCCTTTATAGTCATCATTTTGCTTGCACTCCTATCACTTTAATTCTGGCCATCAATATTCAAGATCCTCAAGATAAAATATCATCTCACTATTGCAAGGATGAGTAAGTTGCTGTTAATCTTTTGCTTTGCTTTTTAGAGGTCTTCAGATAGCAGTGAATCTCGTTTTTTACTCTAAAAATGCTGTGATATCTCTCAGAACCTTCATGCTTGTCTTCCATTCTTTTTATTTATTAATTAATAGTTAGGAATTAAGCACCCCCAACCGAGCATATATAATAACTTAATCGATTTAACGTTAAATTCACAGGCGTAACTCCTTGATCAGTTGTGCCACGTCACGTGAAAGCCCACCATCAGTCTTCCATTCTTAATTGCGGAAATCAAAGAAAAATTTAGTTACTCTTATCTATTAAAGCTTTAAATTAAATAAAAATTCTTAAAAGTTACTCACTTTTAAAATAACACAACAATTAAAGATGTTCTTATTGGACGTCGCTTTTCGAGCTTAAATTTTTTTTGAGATCCTTAATTATCTTTTTTTATCTTAATTGTTGTGTTATTTTAAAAGTGAGTAACTTTTAAGAATTTTTATTTAATTTAAAGCTTTAATAGATAAGAGTAACTAAATTTTTCTTTGATTTCCGCAATTAAGAATGGAAGACTGATGGTGGGCTTTCACGTGACGTGGCACAACTGATCAAGGAGTTACGCCTGTGAATTTAACGTTAAATCGATTAAGTTATTATATATGCTCGGTTGGGGGTGCTTAATTCCTAACTATTAATTAATAAATAAAAAGAATGGAAGACAAGCATGAAGGTTCTGAGAGATATCACAGCATTTTTAGAGTAAAAAACGAGATTCACTGCTATCTGAAGACCTCTAAAAAGCAAAGCAAAAGATTAACAGCAACTTACTCATCCTTGCAATAGTGAGATGATATTTTATCTTGAGGATCTTGAATATTGATGGCCAGAATTAAAGTGATAGGAGTGCAAGCAAAATGATGACTATAAAGGAAACTTTCTTTATAGACGAAGCACTACGCTCTTGTGTTTTAAGAAGCCTTCTTTGTTGTTTAGTTGCTGACAGTTTGCATATCTGCTTCAATTCCTACTATTTCTCTTTATATATCTATATTTATAAGGCCAACACTTTGATAACTGAATATAAAGTTGGGCAAACATGAAGCAATTCTTAAATGAAGAAGAAATAAAAAAAAACTTAAATAGTTATCAAAATAATTTGACTTATAAACTAAATAACTTATTTCATTTAAATCTGAAATTTTAGTGTCTATTTTAACCCCAGTTGAGCAATTTAATATAAAATTCGATAATTAAAAGGGAGAGGTGCATACTCCTACCCCGAATAATTAACTGCAAATAATTAATTCAACTGCTACACATTTATTCCATTTTAATTTTAAATCAGGAATATTTATTTAAAATTAATTTATCTGTTCTAAATATCACATTTTTTATTTGGAAATGCATTAAAATATATTTTGTCTTTTAATAATATAAGATCTACTTTTTAAAGAATATAATAATACTGCTTATAAATTATTAAATTAGTTTAATTTAAATTTTGTTTATATTTAGGACATATTTAAACTGTTCAAGAATAATTATTAAAAATAACTAAAATATTTAAAGGAGAAATGTCTTATATAGCTAAAAGATTATTGCTTAAATTTAATTATTAATTAAATCATATAATTAAAAAAAAATTATTTAGCTGTGAGATTCGAATATGATTTATTAAATTTGATATATATATTATTTTTAATTTATTTTAAGCCTTAATTAATTAAAAAGGGATTATTATAGTGTAACATTAAATAATATTTTGCTTTTAATCCATGCAATTAAGTTTAAGTGGAATTAAGTAGTAACCCCACCAGGGTGTATATACATACGATCACTGGAGTGCCCTGACTAGACTATTAGTTGTAAACCCAAGAAGTCAGTTAACTAGTTATGACGATCTTATTGAAGGGGCAAGAGAAAAAAATAGTTGAATGAATTCTAGAACTCTATCTTGTCTCAAATTCTGAGCACATCACACAAAAAATACTGTTTTGCTAACAGCTGATTAGACGCATTGTGGGAGGAAAAAATAAATGTTGGCTTACCTAATTTTTGTGTTTGGGATACAGTTGTCTTGCCTCACACATATACCCAACAGAGGCTTCCACATGAGTACTACTACAGCATAATCCTCATTCACTTAACGATTTCTAGCCGCCCTCATTGCTTCGGGTTAGGGTTCAACAAAATGGGAGGAGGGGGCTCGCACAGCTTCAGTACTAACCACAATCCTCATACTCATCTACTAGATCACTTATTTACTCGCAGCGGATCACCAAATTATATCGTCTTTAGGGGATAAGCAACGAAACTGAGGCGGAGAGAAATGGCTGCTAATATCCCTTCTCCAGCCAAGCTCAATTTTAAATCAAGTCTCAGGTACTAGATTTTAATTTTCTAATTTAATAATATCCATGCAATTTATTTTAAATAATTTTTATTGTTGATAATATTTTCAAAGAAAATAAGAAATCCTATAGACTTACTCGACACTCGAGTTGAAATTTATTTTAAATTAAAAGGCGCCAGCAATTGCTCCACTTATTAAGAAACAACTAAAAGAAAGATTTCCAGCCTTCAATACTTAAATACTTTATTTTAATTAATTCAATGACAAGGTTCCTGAAAATCTTAATGACCCCATGTTTGCTCCAAATATTACTAAAAAGGATTCCAAGCAAATTTAATTAATATTTAAACTTTAATTTGTAAAAATATTTAAACATAAAATACCGATATTATAAAATATATTATAATATAAAGTAAAAGGGGAAAAAATAATTTGTTCATTATAAAGTTTTAGATTATTCTGTATCTTATAATATTGCTCCTAATGAGTTCTTAAAGCATATGGATACCTCATTTGAAAATTTCTTTTATCAAAGAGAATACACACTCGGTAATTTCAATTATTGAAATGTTTATACTGAATTTTTTATTTTATGCTAAAAATGATAATAAATTAAAAATGATAAATTTTCTTTTTTTTAAATAAATGAAATAGGTTATTTCTTTGTTGAAATATTATCTATTATTAATTTTTGAAGTCTCAGGGTGAAGCTCAAAAATAAGATCAAAACTGATGCAAGGAAGGGGAGGTTTGGTGACTGTTTTTAAAAAAATGATATAATTGATAAATTTTAAATTAAAAAATGGCAGGTGGAAAGACACAAGCACATCACAACAAGTTCAACTTCCAGGCCACCACCTCACGCCACCCGCTTCTCCACCACTGCGCTCACCAACGCCAACAGCCTCCTCGACCTCAAGGTCAACTTTGAACTTGCTGTAAAGTTCAAAGGCAGTAATCCAACTTAGTACGAGAGGAATAGTTGGTTCAGATAATGATGTCTCTAAAACAAGGGTAAAACAAAAGTGAAGCTACCATCTGTAGGATTATGACTGAAACTGCTTTGACCTTGAGGTCGAGGAGGCTGTTGGCGTTGGTGAGCGCAGTGGTGGAGAAGCTGGTGGCGTGAGGTGGTGGCCTGGAAGTTGAACTTGTTGTTGATGTGCTTGTAGTCTGTGTCTTCACCTGCCATTGTTAATTTAAAATTTATCAGATATATATCACTTTTTTAAAAACAGTCACCAAACCTCCCCTTCCTTGCATCAGTTTTGATCTTATTATTGAGCTTCACCCTGATGACTTCAATAGTCTATTTTTCCTTGTGTATATTTTGGTTTAAATCCTTATTCTTATGAGTTAAATATAAAATAAATAGTGACAAACTTTTGAAGCTTAGTTTTAATCAATTTTTTAGTATTAAGGAAGGAACAATAATTAAACAACTAATTTTTAAATAGAAATATCTTTCTTGAATTTTAAATAAGATTGCCTATTTAATTGTGAAATACTACCTGCAAGTGCTTGCGCATCAATATAAACCCTAAAATGCTTTGGAAGCTTTTAGAAAAATGGAGGTGATGGGGATAGTTCCAGACGACGAATCATACAACCATTTAATGACAGCCTTTGCCAGGATGAAGGATGTGGACACTGTAGAGAAATTAAACCAAGAAGCCATTTAAAAGTATAATTTACCTACTAGCTTACAGAGGTAAACTTCTTTCTATTAAAATGCTTGAAATGGATATTTATCATATAAATTTATATTTTTGGACAAGAGTTTACAACGCATTAATCCTGGCGTTAGCTAAATCAAATAGAGCAGAGGAGGCTGAGAAAGTAATAAGAGAAATGAAGTAGGCAGGTTTGAGACCAGATTGCATTTGCTTTACAACTTTAATTGATGCGTACAAGAGGGCGAGAAACATTCCTAAATGCTGGGAGTTGTTCGACCTCTACCATACTATAGAATTAATTTATAAATCAGATGGAAAGGGGGCAGATGAATTTCTAATTAGCTACATGATAAGACTGTGCTCAGCTACTCACGACTCAGAGAAAGCTATCAGACTCTTCAACGAGTTTGAAACTCTGGGATATATCAGACACTGCAAACCTTACAACTCAATCATTTTCGCACTGGCCTCAACTCATAGGTACTCTGAAAATATTCAAATATCTATTTTCCATTTATTTTAATAGCCTAAAACATAAAAAGTATTTTGTAAGATGAAAAGGCGCTTGAATACTGGCACAAAATGCATTTGGATTAAGTTCATCCTGACAGACATACATTTGTAGCAGCTCTCAAGGCATGCGCTCAACTTGGAGATCAATCATTTATCATATTGCATTACAATGATTTTTAAATATTTTTAGTTTTTTCTAACATTGTATTGCTATAGATTAATATGCCACAAAATATATCTTTTTATTAGAATTCCCAATTTTCTATGATTTAATTTGGCTTTAAGTAAAAAGCTCATCACCTTAATTATCATAATAAATAATTGAACGGCAATAAATTGGTTTAATTATAAAGATGTGAAGACAGCATTTGACGTGCTTTAGGAAATGAAGATTAAAGGGTTTCCAATGAATGAGTACATCTACAATGAGTTGATTAAAGTGTACGCAGGGGCTTGCAGATAGAAGGGAGTCATTCAAAAACACTAGGACATGTTTATAGACGATGCCTGGAAACTGCTTGATAATATGAAACAAGAAAGCATCGACCCCAATATCCATATTCTCAACTCAATGGTCCAAATGTATAGTCAATCCCTCAAAACTCATTCTTATATTTTGCAAACTCCTGAACTAGAAACCAAGGTGCTTCCTCTATTTGAGAAATACAAAATAAAGCACGATATGTTCACCTATCAGCATTTAATTAGAGCCTACCTTAATACAAGAGAAAACAAAATCATTCATGCTTTTTATAAATTATTTTATAATATTTAATTTACTTTTTCTCATGCAATTTTAATGCCTGATAAAAGATTACTCAATTAAGATTATCACAGAACAAATTATGTTTATATTATATATAGTCTTATAATTTTAATTGCAATTGAAATCACATAAATTCTTTTTAGATATCTTTATAACTAAGTAAGAATATAATTTCCCTAACTTATTAAATAAGATTTGTTTTTAAAACGATACCATTATGAACTTGTACGACAGACTAGTTTAAAATGAGGGTCTTTAGCCAAACCAAATGATCTTGGACATGACTCTGGAAACTGCACTTAGACTCCAAGGATCAGACAGAATTGGAGATCTTCTGGATAAATACGTTGAACTTAAAAAGAAACCAGCAAACTATTTGTTAAACCACATAAGTTAGCTCAGACAACTCCCTGATAGAATATATGTCCTTCTTAGAGAAAACTGGCCCACAAAGGGATTCGTTTCAAAGAGCATTAGAACATTCGAAAAACCTCAGTTCAGAAATACAAAAGCAGACGCTAAACTTCCAAAATTAAACACTTTCAAATCAAATACTCGCCTTAAAAAACAGAAGAAATCTCCAATTAAGTTCCATTTAATTCTTAATTAAGTACAAGGATAGAAAGGCACTCAACTCAGCAGGATGAATTTGCGGTCTCAGTATTTTTTCTAATTAATCACTCACTCATTTAAGATAGAAGTTGGATTCAATCAATAATTATTATAATAAGTGATGAGAATTGTTAACCTTGCCTCTTTGGTATTATTGTTTGGATCTTCCTAAGTTCTGGGCTCGTTGAATGACGAATTCAACACTGCTCTTCACTCAGAGGGAAATATCAACCCTTACAAAGTGTATTAACAGTGGGTGCAAGAATTCGGAAGCAGAAGAGTGAGCTCTCGCATTCCTAGCAATGGAGTGGACCGCTAACACATCTTCATCGCCAAAGTAATGGCCGTGATGAGACACAATTTGAATCCCGAAAACAAGTGGAAGAAGGGATTTAATCAATTCTCTGACATGACTTCTGAAGAAGTGTTCGCCTACTACAGACTAAGAGAAGATTAGCAATGCTCTGCCACTACTGAGTCTACCAAAGACTTGAGTAGTATCTTGAAAGACATCCCTGCCTCTTACGACTGGAGAGATCACAATGGAGTTACCCCAGTCAAGGATCAAGGTTAATGTGGAAGCTGCTGGACTTTCTCAACTGTAGGAGCAGTTGAGGCTCACTTCTTGATTAAGTACGGTCAGTCAAGAAACCTTTCAGAGTAGTAACTTGTGGACTGCGCTGGAAACTACGAGAACTTTGGATGTGATGGTGGTCTACCATCTCATGCTTTCGAGTACATTAAAGACAACGGAGGGTTGACTACTGAGCAGGCATATCCTTACTATGGAGAGGATAGAACATGTTCAGTAAAGGATAACACTAAGAGCGTTGGAGTTGTTGGTGGATCAGTTAACCTAACCAAATCAGAGGATGAGCTTGCTATTGCAATCTTCTAGAATGGGCCAGTCTCAGTTGCATTCGAAGTGCTTGACGACTTTATGGACTACGAGATTTAAATATTATTTGGAGAGTGGAGTGTACTCGTATTTTAATTGTTACAGCAGCCCCTAGTGCGGCAATGGACCTATGGATGTGAACCATGCAGTGCTTGCAGTTGGATACGGAAGTGAGAACGGAGAAGACTACTGGATAATTAAGAACTCATGGTCAACCACATGGGGAGACGAGGGATACTTCAAGCTCCAGAGAGGCACCAACATGTGCGGAATCGTTAACTGCAACTCCTATCCTCAATAGGTAGTGGACCTTGCTTCTAACTCTCAAATACTGGCTTGAAAGATCAGAAACTTGTCAATCAATCAGAACCCTTCAATGATTAATACTTTACATTTAAGATTTACAACTACTATTAAAAAAGACTGTCTCCTTTTGTTGATAGTATTGAATTGTTTTTAATGTACGATTCCTCTTCCACCTGATGCCTCTCTAAACATTTCCAAGATAAATAAATATGATAAAGCAAACTAAGTGGATTTATTTATAAAGAGTATAAATTATATTTTGAAATGCTCCATTTTTCTTTTAAAAAAAAGGTTAAATTTTAAAGCGAACTTATTACTTTTAATTAATTATTTGGTCCAATTAGTTTATCAAATTTGAGATATTAGTAATTTAATTAGCCTTATAACATTTAATTATATTTTTATTAATTTTTTTTTGCCACGAAAATTAGACATTTTTTAAATAATCTTCATATTCACATTGAAAGAGTAGACTAATATAGTTAAAAAATTTAAATAAAAATGGGAATTAAATTAAAATAATAATTGAAGAGTTGTAAAATGTTGGCCGTTAACTAGCTATATACGAGAATTGTTCGATGGCTTATTTAATTTTAATAGGAATCTGTTCTGTTTCCATTACGATAAGAGCCTTCTGCTTAGAGATCTAGATTATTTTGTCTCTGAACCAAGAAATTACCAAGTTCACAAACTTATGACTAGGTAACTCTCTACATAGACCTTGCTCGAAGAGTTTGCAAGGATTAATAATTGCTTAGAATTTAATGCTTATATAATGATCATAATTCAAGTCAAATATCTCACACTTCAATTGCCAAGGATTTATAATTTATTAATTTATTTCTTAATTTAATTATCTTTTTTTTTTTATCAAATTCTCAAATATAATTAAACAAATTAAGACTTTGATTTGAATCTTATATTTGAGGTTACAATTAAATCCTCTGATTTGAGTTTAGTATCGTCTTCAAAAGGGAGAAACTTTTGTTTAGAGTAGGATGATAGTTCCTGGATTGAAATTCTCTCGTCCATGTCTTAGTCTATTGCTAGGAATAAGTTTTTGATGATCTCAATTGGGATTTCAAGTGGGGCGTCTCTTTGGTTGAGATACTTGGGAGGACCAGAGTAAGTTTGCGCAAGATCTTTCATGCTTGATTAAAGGAAAGGTTGTTGTGCCTTGAGAGCAGCCTCTTGCACAGCTGACCTTTAAGCAAGTCTATCTCTTTCAGCTTGAAGAGTGAGAACGTGATCCACAATATCGTAGCGTTTAGTTCCATACCATGGCTGCTGGTGTTCTAGTTTGGATTACTCGTTCAAACTTGTGTTGTGCATTTGGTTTTCATCTATTTAGAGATAAGGTTAAAGCTGGTTTCTGATGTCAAAACTCAGAACTAGAAACTTAAGAGACAGAGTGTTCTCATCTTCGATTTCTGGAAACCCTAGCCACACATCTTCCTCGTATATAGCTTTAAATGCTAACTCTTCAGGCTTGCAGTTTTCGAAGGTGGATGCATAGTCAGCTCCTAGAAGAGACTTCAAACTGAAAAGTCTCTCTAAAATCAGCACATAGGCGAATGTTTCTAGGCCTGTGTAAGGAATATATAAATAAATTCCTCTAAGTTTTATCTCTAGCAGGTTGTTTGATTGCACTTGAATTTGGGAGAAAGAGTTTATATCATAGGGCAGAGGGGGTCTATTCTTGAATAAGCTTGCTAAGTCTCCAATTAAAGATATAATTATAGCAGCGAGGAGGTATCTCTCCCCGTCATTCATGTTAAGATTAAACTTTTCAAGAGCAACTTCTATCTTAGAATTGTTCAAAGAGGGAAACGTTATGGTTTCCTTGGCAAGTTCTTCGTTTACCTGATACTTATTGGTATCTTGGAGTATTGATTCCAAGTACTCGCAAATAATATAATGAACTCAGCTACCAAGAAGGAGTTTTTATTAAGGTAATTAAACTAGTTCTTGATCCTATCCATCAAGTCCCACTTGGTTTCCTGGTCAAAGGGGATGTTGCCAATTTAGTTTAACTCAAACAAGTCTGTTGGATGAGATTGGAGTTGATTCTTGCTGTCGTAGTGGCTTAGCTCCTCCATTCTTTAAAGTTTAATTTATTTCATTCATGCACTGCTGATTATAAGTATAAGAGTGGGTGGATTGAGAAGTGTTTGTTGAATTAAACTGGAAGTACTGACGAAGAGATTAGATATTGTGAATTATTAAAGTAGAGAATAGGCTTAATGGAAAATAACTAGTTGGAAGAAATCAACAAAGTGCCCTATGAGGTCATTACCGATCGCTCCCTCAACACCCAAGACCACCTCTTTAAGTTGATTATCATTGGTGACACAGGAGTGGGAAAGAGTTGCCTCATGAAGAGAGTCATGGATAACGAGTTCAAGACTGAGCATCAAGTTACTATTGGGGTGGAGTTTGGATCCTTCGGGCTTAAGATCGACAACAAGGTTATTAAACTTCAGATATGGGACACTGTAAGAGATAAGGAGTATAGTTAACATTTGATAGGCAGGACAGGAATCATTCAAAGCAGTTACCAGAATCTTCTATAGAGGTGCTCACTGTGTGTTCTTGACTTATGACGTGACCAGAGATGAGACTTTTGCAAACTTATTTGAGTGGCTGAAGGAAATTAAGCAGCATGCAAGTGAAGACGTCAAGGTCTATCTTATAGGCAATAAAGCAGAGTTGGAGGACCAGAGAGAAGTAACCTTCGAGCGAGCTGTGGAGTTTGCTAAGGACTAGAAGATTCATAAGGCCATGGAGACTTCTGCCAAGACAGGGTTTAATGTGGAAGAGGTTTTCTCGTCGGTTGCCAAGGAACTCTACTTCCAGGTCAAGAAGGAGTTCGAACAGCAACTGCTAGCTGAGTCTAATCCCTCAATGAACCCAACCCCTAAAGACCAACCACCTACTGGGAAGAAGTTAAAGGCTGAGCCCAAGGGAAAGCAAGAGAAAAAGAAGGGAGGATGCTGTTGATTGAATTCTCTTAGTTGAAATTAAAACACGAAACATAGGAAGTCTAATGTTTTTTGTTTGTAAACAGTTGTGAGGGAAGTCTTCACGGCTGTTAGGTTATAAGATACGCATTAAATAACTCAACACTTAAACGATTAATAGATGTTGTCACTCAGAAAATATAGCTCATAGTAATATTCCACAATATTAAAATATAAGTCCAATTAGTTGTATGTATATATTGATTTGAGCAATAATTATATTATACATTCAAACAATTTTCCATTTTTTGAGTTGATCGATTTAAAAACAAAGGGAAGCCCCACTAACTTTGGAGGAAATAGCTGCAGCAGTGAGAGGCAGACACAGATGGAACCCTGATTCTCGGCAGTGGGAGGTGCACTACAGACCTTGCAGAGACTATTGGATTATTTTGCTTCAGACAGTGAATGAGAGACTGTTCGCAATCCCTCTTCCAAAAGTGGTGCCTACTAAAATCCTAGCTCAGTTTGAAGAAGAAGATTTGAAACAAACTATAAGAGTGGAGAAAAAGCAGGGCTTGGACAAAAAGTACCTTTCCATCACTGAATAGAAGGCAACTTAATTTCAGAGAGACTTTACTAAAGTAGAAGGAGGAATAATGCCAGACTTAGGCACAAGCATTAAATTCACAGACAAAAAGCAAAAGAAAATTCAGCAGACTCCCTACGAACAGCAGATCAATGCTAGACTTCAACAGCAGGACTCACTTCCAAATAACTACCCTAAGATTACCTTCGAGGCCAAGGAGTTCTATAACCAGTCTAAGATTCTATCCTCAGTTATTCCTCACTGGAACTCGGAAAAGGAGAATCCAATCTACTAATACGTACCTACGACAGAGAGACCGTTTACAAATGACTCAGATGCCATGTTCAATTCCTAGATCCAACAAAGGATGATGACTCAATCAATTAGTATTTGAATTAGAGAGCAAAGACTGCATGACTTGCAAGGGAAGGAGAGAACTTTGCAATTAGCAGGCACCATGGCTTTGAAGAACAGAAAGACATCTCCCTGGAAAGTAATGAAGGAGAGACAAGGCTTTGTGACTAAGTTCAAAGTGCCTACTATTCTAGACTAGAAGACAGACGCAGCTTTCAAAGGTAAGAATGCTTTCGATGAGAAAGGAAATCTGAAAGGGCCAGTGCAAGATGAGTACCATCCTCCAAGTGATCATAAGTTCAGAGACTTGGAAATTAATAGAGGCTAAAAAGACTTCACATTGAGATATAAGTGCCCTGATCCCTACAACAAGTACAACATGAGCGAGCATGACACCAGACCTAAGGAAGTGATAGAGAGACATAGAAGAGCTGAGGAGGCAGATAAGGAGAGAAGAAGGCTAGAGTATGAGGCTATCTTGAAGGGGAAACCTCTTGAAAAGAAAAAGCCTTGGCTGCTTTACCATACTCTACCTGACATGCTTACTCCAGTTTCTCAAAACTTTAAGGATAAGCATGCGCCTAATCCCAAGGAGAAGAATCCATTCTTGGACAAGGAAGAGTTTACACCTGCCTACTTGCAGCTTGCAAGACAGTTGAAGGACGATGTAGTGTTTGGAAAGCCAAACTTTAATTTGTACTACAAAACTCTAAAGCCCAACGACTTGAACGAAGAGTTTGGAGGCACTAAAACTAAACCATTTAAATGCATTTATTGAGAGAGAGAATATGTTTGCTTGTTTATATTATGCTAGAGTTAAGAACGAAATTGTATTGGAAATAATAATGATATTAGCAAAAAGATTACTGCAGAGATAATTATATTAAAGTTAAAGAGTATTACTCAAGAGTAGATCTCTCTCTTAGTTTATAAAATATTCCACAATTCAATAAAAATAGTTTAACTTTAAAGAATTTATGATGTGCAATTATTTAAGATAAAATTAAATAAAAAATGTAACTTACCCTGCCAATAATTATTCTTACTTGTAGTTAAATCAATCTAAATTTATGATAATTAAAGATAAATTTAAGTTTTAAAATCTCTTTATAAATTAAAATAATTGTAACTTTAAATTAATTTATTTCTAAATGCTTATGCTTCATGTTGTATTAAACATCCATTCAAAGATATTCAACTTTGAACTATCAACATTTCACCCAAGATATGTCAGCTGAAGAAGAAAAAGTAGTCCAATGCAAGACTGCTAAGGTAATACCCACCCATTACTCATAACTTACCTCTCTTCATAGGAAATCAAAGCCATGGCTCGTCCTGAGTTCCAACAATACCCTGAGAGATTCTACCCTGTCGAGACATTCAAGAAGTTAGGATTCAGCAGAAGCCAGTGCCCCAAGTGCCAGAACTACTACTGGCGCCACAGCGAGACCCGCACCACCTGCGGAGACTCCAAGTAAGTTCATAGAAGTTAGTCTAATGAGTATTTTTACAGTTGCGAAGGAACTTACTCATTCATCGGGAATGGAGTTGGAAAAGGAAAAAAGATCACTTATGCAGAAGCCTGGAAGGGTAAGTGGGCATATTAATTATTGCGGAAATAATTAACTTATTAAGTAATTGTTAATGCAAAAGATATGATGCAATCACTCTTTAACTGCTTGCGTCAAATATGGTCTTAAATGCTTGTATAGGATTTGAGAAGTCTTTGACTTCCGCTCGCATCCCATGCACCTCAATCAAGAGATACCCGTTGTTGCTAGATGGAGAAACGATGTTGACTATGTGGCGCAGGTATTTTCTGCTTCCAGCCTTACTGCGTCACTGGAGAGCTAGACCCTCCTGCCAACCCCTTGATCTGCCCTCAGTTCTGCGTCCGCTTCAACGATCTTGATAACATTGGTATCACTGGCAAGACATTACAGTGGATTCATTATGCTTGGCATCCAAGTGTTCAACTACCCTGAGAAGTACACTTTCTTCAAAGACGAGTGCGTGGAGTTCAACTACAGGTGGCTGACTGAAGAGTTGGGAATTGAACCTGACGAAATCACCTTCATTGAAGACGTGTGGGCTGGCGGCGGTAACCTCGGTCCTTCAATTGAGTACTTCGTGAGAGGTCTTGAGGTTGGTAACATGGTGTTCATGCAGTACAAGACCTTCCACGATGGATCTAGAGAGGAGTTGCAAATTAAAATCATCGATGTAGGTATTGGTCTTGAGAGAGTTGCCTGGCTATACAACGGATCTGCTACCTCTTACGTCGACACCTTTGAGAATGCTCTGCAGTATTTGAAGTCTAAGGTGCACGTTGACATCAACACTGAAGTGTGGGAAAAGTTCGGACCCTACTCCTGCCTTTTGAACATTGATGAGGTTACTAATGTTGATCAAACCTATGCTGACATTGCAAGCAAGATTGGAGTTGATGTGGACACCCTGAAGAAAGCCATCACCCCTGTGAAGGATATGTACATCATCCTTGACCATACTCGCAGTATTCTGATGACTATTACTGATGGATCCCTACCTGCTAACGTAGGTGGAGGTGGAAATGTGAGAAACATCCTGAGAAGAGTGTTCTCCATAATGGAGAAGAATGGCTGGTGGGAGCAGATGACCATGGACGAGTTCCTGCAGATCTTCGAGATGCACAAGCTTGACTTCGGTGGCATTTATGGAGAGTTCGCTGAGTACAAGTCCTTCTTCGACATCATCAGAGTTGAGTTCGACAGATGGAAGAACACCGACGAAATCCAAAGAGTTAACTTGCAAACATCAATTAAAATATAATTTAATTAAAAATATATTTAATTTGTTATTGCAAAAGATTTTGAAGACAAAGAAGGGCAAGCTGGAAATCGACGACTGGATTGTAGCCATGCAATCATGGGGTATTCCTGCTGACTCTATCTCTCAGATCTCTGGCCTGCCTGTGCCTCTTGACCTCTACTACGAAATCGCCCAGCGCCAAGAGAGAATTGCCAAGGCCCCTGAACTCATTCTCTACTCTACTGCTCACTTGCCCGAGACTGAGAACCTCTACTACCAGGACCACAACTTGTACCACTTCGACGCACAAGTTGTAGATGTATTCGCTAACATCACAGACGGAAACAAGAGAAACATCCTCATCCTCAACCAGTCAGCTGTTTACCCAACATCCGGAGGACAGCAGCACGATAACGCCACCATTAAGATAGAGGGAATCGAAGGAGAATTCTTGATGAAGAACGCTGAGAAGGTCGGCAAGGTCGTACTCCACATCCTAGACAGAGAACTCCCAGAGGATATTGAGACTCTTAAGGGCAGAAAGGTTCATGTCCACATTGACAAGGAGAGAAGAAACCAACTCAGAGCTCATCACACTGGAACTCACATCGTATTCGCTGCTTGCAGGAAGGTGCTCGGCCCCCATGTGTGGCAGAATGGTGCTAAGAAGACTGTGGAGCAGGCTCACTTGGACATCACTCACTTCAAATCTCTCACCAAGGAAGAAGAGAAGGCCATTGAGAACGAGGCCTAACAGAATCATCAACAACTGCAGCAACATCAACAAGTACTTCATGGACAAGGCTGAGGCTGAGAAAGAGTTCGGCTTCCACTTGTATAATATGTTAAGTATCAAGGAGGTATTGTTCCAGGTAACACCCTCAGAGTAGTCAACATCGAGGGAGTAGATACTGAGGCCTGCTGCGGTACTCACTGCGACAACACTGCTGAAGTTGGATGGGTGAGACTACTCAAGAGTTAGAGAATTTCAGACGGTATCGTCAGACTCTACTACGTTGCCCAAGAAAGAGCTATTGAGGTCCTTAACCAAGAGCACGAGATCCTTGAAGACTTGTGCAAGCTTTGGGGAATCGACTCAACCTAGATTGTAACCTCTGCCAAGCGTTTCTTCAAGGAGAGCAAGACTCTGACTGCTCAAACCCAAAAGCAGAACCAGCAAATTCTCAAGCTGCAAATCAAGTGCGCTCTCAAGGATGATGCTCCTCTTTACTGTGCTCGCTCTGATCAGCCCGACCCAACCATCTACTTCTCATTCTTGCCTCAGTATGCTGAGGAACTCCAGCAAAAGGGCAAGGGTATTGTTTTCGTTGGCTCCAACTTCGTTTTTGGTCTGCTAGGAAACCCCTATAATAATTTATATCATATGTAATTTAAAAAAATTAACTCTTTATAACTGGTTAACGTTGGAGAGATCGACGCTATCTGCAAGCAAAGCAGCTCCAAAGAGGTAAAGGGCAATACAGTTAACCAGGTTAAGTTCGACTTCAAGTAGAAGGGAAAGAAGCCAGTGGTTACCAAGGGTATTCTTCAGTTCACCTTCACAGGAGGAGACTTCAACATTGACAAGATCGTTGAGGGACTTAAGGCTCAAAATGCTCAGGAATTAAATTGATTAGTATATGCTTAACACCTCCCACCAAGGTTTAATTGTTTAACATTGCATTTACTATATACAAGTGTGTGTGCATGAGAGTAGTGTCATGTAAGATATGAATAAGAAAAGAGGAAATAGTTGGGTGTGTATGTTATGTGGAATTAATACGTTTTGAGATGAGCTTAAGTTTAGTTAGTTTGACTTTGATATCAGGTCAAGCGAGTTGCTTGCAAATATACACAGTTTTAATATGACTTAAGTGCTTAAATTTAGTTCGGCGGTGTTTGGATACTTAGGGTTTTGGTAAGAGTGTGTGCAAACTTGCTTCTAGAAAGCCAAGTAGTTTTACCTCAGGTTCACTGAGTCTTGTTTAGGGCCTTAAGGAAACATATAATGATAAGGAGAGCTTCATTAAGCAAGGTGCTCTAGGAAGCAGATCCTTGGTGAAGAGCCTGAAGCTGCGAGGTGAGCAGCTGCTGCTGCAAGACCAAATTACTTTGGATCAAAGCAGGCTGGATAGCATAGGATCCAGCGGCCCCCACCTTCTGCAAGGCTTGCAGGAGCAGTTGCTCTTACTACTGCTGCTGCAAGGCTAAAAGTGTTTGGTTATTTATAGAGAAGGCTTGAGTTGTCTGAGATTCTGAGAGTTTCTGCTGCTGAGAGCAGTACGCCTGGCTCAGGAGACTCTGAGTTAGAGACGCATTTTCACAAGCAGGCTTCAATAGTGGTGAGGTTGAATTAGAGTGGAGGTGGGTGGAATCATTGGATTGAATAGAAGCGAAAACCGAAGTGTTCTGCTGCTATTTACTATTGAGAGTGGAAAGTTGCTGGAATTTTCCAATTTCACCCTGCAACTTTTGGAGTTGAGCAAGGAGCATTGCGGTGTAACTCGTCTGCTGAGGAGAAACAACGGGGAGGATGGGTTGGGGCTCTTGCACCTTGATGTTCTGCTCAAGGCAGAGGCGGAGTTGAGAGACCTAAAGATAGATTAGCACTCATAATGGTTCGTTAAATAATTGAGAGTTAATCATATTCTTAGATGATTTGGAGGATAATAGTCAGCTATGAGGATAAAAATTATGTAATAACAACTATCCTTCGCCTAAGCAGAGGGAGCAGGGTATTAGATATTAACTTACTTGTTAGCGGAGAGCCTCATTCTCGGTGGCGAGCTCTGTGACTTGGTCCTTAAGTGTCTCGTACTCCTGCTTTCTCTTGATGCGGAAACGGAAAGCGCTGACTCTGTTCTGCAAAAGTCTACAGCAAAGCAATTTAATGATTAGTAATCATCCCAACAAGACATGTATCTTATTCCCTCATTAAAATGATGGCAATTGATTGGGTCTGTTGTGGTTGAGTAATACCTTCTCTCCTTCTTATTGGCTTTGTTGTGCGTGCCCTTCTTTCTTCCCCTTTGGCTTCTGACTTCGGTGAGGGGGTGGGTAGACTGGTCCTCGGAGTGGTTTGAGATTTAGGATTAAAGACTATAAGATAAATAAGATCACTTCATCAATTTACTCTTTCATTTTTGTGAGTGCAAATATTTTGAAGGTCTAAGGTAAAATTTAAGAGTCTGGTGAGTTGTTAGCAGCTGGGGAGAGAGCCCTAATCTATGATAATTTATAAATTTAAATAAAATATTACATCGAATCCTCACCCTATAACCACAATCGCAAATTAATAATACAAAACTAGATTAGGGTTTCTCGCGAAAATTATCATCACTCCTTCCCTCACAGAAAAAAGATAAATCGCCACGACTTTACAATTAGCTTTAGAATTCAAATACATTCATCTTCTATTTTCTTACTTCATCAATCACTCAAATATCAATTCTGGTTTACATAGAAACAATATGTACTCGTTACTAATTATAAAATTAAAAGAAGTGTTGTTCATCTCATTCTTGAAACATTTCTCTAGACTTAGCTGTAGGAGAACTGATTTTACTGTTTTTCAAACTTCTCCTTCTTCTCCCTAAGTGATTCCTCATCGAAAATGGAGAAATAGACTCCAGTGTAATAGAGGACTACAAATATGACTGCGAAAATTGCTGCAATAATCTTGAGCACGTTTACCATATCTTTATTTTTGAATCTGTTATCATTGGTTTGTGGCTTGGAAATCAAGTCAACCAGAGTAAAATATAAATGTTGTTAATTTGAATGAGCGTTATTGCCGTTTCTGAACTCATCATCTAATATCTCCTGCTCTTTGTCGATGAAATTGAACTTCCTGCAGTAAACGCTATAGAGGATGTCAAACGCTTGCATAGCATCAGAGTAAGTAGACATATCGAAGTCTATGCAGTCCAAGAACAAACTACTACACTGCTACTCCAATCTTACTCTTGCATTATCTGATAGCTGCTGCATTAAGTAGTACCTGTATGGTTCTTCTGTGTGGCTCTTTTTTATTGGCAATTCCTGAGTTGTATTTCTGTCCATAAACACCTGAGACTTTAAGACTTTGTCATACTCCCTACATTCAAAAATGTCGCAATAGTCAGCCAAACATAACCCATAGTCAATCTTCATCACGCCACCTCTTCCATAGTCAAACTACACTGTGCCTGCCTAGTCTCCTTGAAAGTGTTAAGTTTTCAAATGGAATTCTAAGTAATCTATCGACTTAAAAGTCTTGCGGCAGCGAGGGCAGTCGATCTTTGCTCCTTGAGACTTTTTCTAAATGAAACAAAATAAGAAGGTGGATTGCTATTGCTTGAAAGGGGCTAATATGCTGTCACTGAAAGGGCAAATTTTCCTGAGCTGGACTTTATGAGATTCGTAAACAGGTAGAACCTCTGACTGAATTCTATTAAGAACATGGCCTGAATGAGGTAGGGAACAGTAGTCGTAGGTCAGTGCACTATTTGAGAGTGTGAAGGAGAAAGTTAGCAGTACCAATCTTTAAAGTACTGAGTAAATATGTTCCAAAGTGTTAGCAGACTTAGTTTTCATGTTTTTCTTTTATAATTTAACTAAGAAATTTCGAGAATTTAATTGTCAAATGAAAGTATTCGAATATAAGATAATCAAAAAGATATAAGTAAAAATCATTTATGAAATATTTGCTTTGAATTATAAATTTAAAATTGCATTATTCGAAATGAAAAAGTACATATCAATCTAAGTGCTACTAGCATTCTTATTGGGGATGCTGTTGAGTTTTGAAAATGTGAATGGGCAAAACTTCTACTCAGTGCTAATTTGACAGTGACTGCGGAACACAAGCCAGTTTGTGCTGCGCGTAAATATCCTACTCTAATAATGGAGCGTCAGCCACCCAACGAATATGCGCAAAGGCATCTGATATCTCAGACAACGATGGTTACTACACTTGTCTTATTTTATCAAGGAGTAAGAGCCTCAGCATACTGTGATGGCGCACTCCTCAATTAATTAACCAAAGCTCTTTCAACAGCGCTACTAACAACTGCTAGTCTAATCCTCTACGCTCTGTTTTGATGAACTACTGTTCCACAAACTTTATTTCTTAAATAAATTTTTCCCATTTCAAATCAACCTTCTTATTTCTCTTAGAGGAAAGATATGCGTCTGGATGATATGATTAAAGATGTGATTAATAATAGGTGGGGTCAGCGCAAAATAAAGACAAAAAGAGTATTTAATAATAAGTAGTTAATATTTAGTTCTGGCGATACATACTAAACCTTCTCACGCATCGCGCTAAACAGTCATTATCACTAATCTAAAACACTTAACCTATAAATATCATTCTAATACCGTGCTCTCACGAGTGCGGGTGATGGGGGGGAGTGGGTCTTATTGATACAAGGAGCACCAACTTATAAATGCAACTCTTGAACTTAACTCAACACAAGATCTTAAGAGAGAATTCCGGACCGCAGTCACATGGAAGCTAAAATATATTTATTTGAAGATGAGGAGGAAAGAGAGAGACTTAATAAGAATAAGACTAAGAACTTTTATGGTATAAGTTTTATGGAAATTAAGTGAAAAGACGACTGAACCTCCATAGCAGGTGAATCTGATTGCAAGTGTTGCAGCAGGTGATCAACCTCTCATCTTTCTTCTCTTTCTTTGTCTTCTTCGCATACGCTTCTTGGCCCACTTATCACGCATTTTTATCACTAATTTATAATATAGTAATTTAATTGGATTCTTAAATACTCCCCAAACAACAACTCACTCTTAATAATCATTAATCACTCTCATACACTTTTAATCAGCTTATAATTTTAAAGTAATTATAAAATGGTAGAGAGATGGTTACCCAAGGTCCAGAACCCATTCGGAGATACTCCAGTATCCACAGAGGACTATCAGCTGTACTTGCACGAAAGAAAGTTGGTGGGCAGACTCAGAGAGGCTATCGGCTTCTGCAAGGACGAGCTCTAAATTAACCACACCACTCAAAACCCCAAAACCCCATAATATGATAAGAAAGTGAAAATAAGTTGTGTATAATTAATTTCTTTATTAATACTTATAATCATGCTAAATTTTAACCCTAAACAGGCAATCTAAAGTCTTCT
>JAJKFJ010021075.1:0-19391 GCA_027382625.1 Tetmemena sp. SeJ-2015
AACCCCCAAAGAGTAATCATAGCTGTCTTGGGGGCCTTAGTTAATACCTCCCACTTAGATTTTTTCCCAAGTGCTCTTCAGGTAATAATATGAGTTTTTTCCATTGAATATAAAAGCTGGAAATAATTCTGGGTCATGAAACACTAGCTTGGTATAAATTTTATCTAAAAAGTGGTATTGTTCTAGTTGACTTGAGCGAATGAGATGAAATAAGAAGGCAGAATTTTGCACACACTTGGCTTTATTAAAATTATAAATATAACTTTGTGGAAGATCCTCCAGAGCAAGTATAGTAGTTTTCGATATTACATGTCCTGTCGCAGCCATCTTAAACATATACTTAATTAAACAAAGAAAATCATCTCCATCGATAAAGTTCCCATCATCGCAGGCTAAAGTAAACAATATTCCATCACCGCAAATTTCTTTGCAAGTATCAGGCCCAAGTACACTTCCTCCCGAACAAGTAAATCCCTTTTCTACTTTACAAGCTGAAGAGCAACCATCTCCACTGACTGTATTTCCATCGTCACAATCTTTTGTTCCGAAGTTATATCCTGTTCCACATACTTCTTTACATGTATCTGGAGTGATAAAAATTGATAAGGAGTGTTCATATTGCCACCTAACAACTCCAGCCTGTTTCAATTTTGCAGCTAGCATCACATCCATCTCCACTCATCAAATTGCCATCATCGCACTTTTGAGCTATTAAATTTTAATAAATTACAAATTTGAGATAGGGTAATGTCAAATCTCATACCATCTCCGCATATTTCAGTGCAAGTTGAGGGAGTGTTTCTTGGATAATTAGTGCAAGTAAATCCAGTTTCGGTGCTGCAAGTACTTGAGCATCCATCTCCATTTGCTGTGTTGCCGTCGTCGCATTCATAGAAACCTATATTTATGCCGTCGCCACATATCTCCTTGCATGTGGAAGCAGTGGTCTTATTTCCTCCAGAGCAGGTGAATCCGGTCTCTACTTTGCATTTGCAATCACAACCATCTCCTGTTAGTAGGTTTCCATCATCACATGCTTAATTATAACAATAATAATGCTTCTGAGATGACTGTGCCATCACCACATTATCCAGTACATGTGTCTTTCACGTTATAGAATCCACCTGAACAAACATAGCCTGACTCAACAACACACTTATTGCTGCAACCATCTCCACTCACTGCATTTCCATCGTCGCACTCGTTGGCATAACTATGATAAATTTAAAAGTCTTCTCTGAAATATTCAATGATAGTTTCTGTTATCACCACAAGTCTCTTTGTAAGTTGTGCTTGTTTTTGTCCATCCAGCTTCAACATTGCAGTAAATATCGCAACCATCTCCATTGAAAGAGTTTCCATCATCGCATTTGCTGGCACTTGCAGTTATTAAAACTCCATCTCCGCAGTTTTCAGTGCAAGTGTCTTATGTTGTTGGGGATCCATAAGCGCAAGTCCAGTAAGATTCTTGAGTTGATAATGTTCAATTTTTATAATTCAAAGAATTTATGAGTACAGGTACTTGAGCATCTAATGAACAATATTACTAAACTTTAAGTTAATTACCCATCGCCATCATTCGTATTTCCATCATCGCAAACCTTAAAGCCCATATTTTTGCCATCGCCACATATTTCAGTACATACATTAGGAACTGTTAGAAATTTTTAAAATATATAAATGAATCTGCTGCTGTACAAGTGAATCCTCCTTCCAAAGAACAATATGAAGAGCAACTTTAAAATTTATGACGCTAAAAGATTCTTACCCATCATAGTGATTATTGTTACCGTCATCGCATTGCTCGCTCCCTACCTTTCTTGAATCTCCACAAATAGGATAGCAAGTATCAAAAGTTGTGCTAGATCCTCCACTGCAAGTCCAATATGATTCAACGGTACAAGTTGAGCTGCATCCATCCCCATTATTATTGTTAAACTTTAAGCTAGCAAATATGAATCTATGCTTCACTTATCAAGCTTACCATCATCGCATGCAAACTTGTGCATATTTAAACCATCCCCACATTTTTCAACACAAGAAGTAGTCGCTCCAAGAGCAGTAGTCGTGCAGGTAAATCCAGTTTCAATCAGACAATCGGATGAGCACCTAATTAAGTTAGTTTAAGAGTAGATATGTTTATGACTTACCCATCCCCATCTATGTTATTTCCATCGTCACAATAAGTAGCGAAATCACTATTATAGAGCTTTCCATCTCCGCATGTTTCCGTGCAAGAGGTTTATGATAAGCGCAAGCCAGAACATAGCCAACCTGATTCAATTGTGCAAGTCGAGCTGCATCTATAGAGAGTTTAAGTCGTTAATTCTTTATGCTAAAAATAGCCAATATGTCTTGAGCTTACCCGTCGCCATTGTTAGTATTTCCATCGTCGCATGCTTCATTTTAAAATAAATCATTCTCTTGATAGATGCCATCTCCACAAACAACTGTCCAATTTGTGATTGCAAACTTGATGCTAAGTGAGATTGTACACAATAGCACCAATATTTTAGTTTTATAGCCAAAATATTAAAAATGACTTTAATCGGAGCAAATTAGCTTAACCTAGATATGCCTAGAATCGGATTATCTAGTTTCTTACTTTAGTTCTTTGTACCACTTGGTTTTTATTAAATCAGAGGTGTTGACTTTAAGAATTTAGAAGTGGATTCTCGCATTTCAGATGCCAACCGAGAATTAATAATCCTAAAATATCAAATTATTATAAGCAAGCCTTATACGGTCTTTACTCACATATTTTAAAATATCGCAAATTAATAAACACCTATCAAAATTAAAGTAAAAAAGTTGCTTTCAAGCTCATAATATGTTTTACCAACATTAATTCTAACTACTAGCTTCATAAAAAATCATTCTAAATTACTTAATTTTGGTTTTTACCCTTTTAAATTTTTTAAAAAGGAAAATATTTTATTTGTCTTAAAAAAAAAATTTTTTTGAAGGGGAAAAATTCGGGGTAAACTTAAAAATTTAAAATTTATTTTTCTTTTAAAGAGAAATCAAAATTAGTTTTATTAAATTAAAATTATTTGGGAAAATTTTAAGACTATAGTTATAATTTAACTTCTAATATCAACAGATAAATCTTAATTTAAAGTTTTGAAGAATATTTTAATTTAAGGAATATTTCATTACATAAGAAGATGATCAGTAGCTCTAACAATTCTGCTTTCAAACCCTACTAACAAACTCAAACTAATCAATAGTTGCCCCTCAAGGTACCAGCCCTGAGAACGCTCCCTAAGAACCCAGAGCTCTTGCAAATCTCCCAGCTCTAATTAAGTTAACTTTGGCAGCAAAGACTAGCGTCTCAAGTATATTAAGATTATATTCTCATTATGATATTTAAAGTGATGTCTTTGCAAAGAGAACAAGCAGAGAGAAGGGGCATTTCAACTTTCTAAGAATTCAAAACTGATGAGCATTCTATTCTGCCAAGGCGAGAGATCTCTCTCTACGGTTCTAACTACCCCTTGACTGACAAGTATTTATTGATTCCCACCACCCACCCTTCTTTAGTCCTTCAAACTTTGTAGTCAACCGCTAATTAGCCCTTTCTCAACAGAAATTTGCAATATATGTTTTATTTGGCGGAGAGACAGGTTGATTAAGGAGACAGCCTGAGAAACAATTAACAAAAAAGCAACGGTGTTAACACCTTAAATTTTGATAATTCAAAGCTCGCTTTTAACCTTCCCAAAATGGCATCTCAACCTGAAAATAATCACAAGACTGAAGAATCTACTAGAGTAAATATTATAACCATAGTGTAGACTTAATATATAGAAGTTGATTGTTTTAGGTTGCTGCAGCGCAAGCGAGAGTCCATCGGTACTCGACCTTTCTGCTCAGTCCGACAAATAGTCAAAAACTCACCAGAAAAGTCATGACAATATGCTATTATTTAGCATAACTAATCTTTTTTAATTCATTAATAAAGTGATTGTTAAGCTATTTCCTCAATTTAATTTTGATGCCTTTAAATTCTCTTAAATTTTAATGCAAGAGGTTAGATTTAATCAGTCTTTCGATAGCAGTAAGACAGGCTCCGATATATCTTATTTTCTCTTATCATCTTTAATACTTCGATTTGATAAATTCGCTGGGAGCCAGAATTAATGAATTAAGGAATTTGTAAACCCAATAGAACTCAAGAAATCTCAGCTAAACTGTCAACTTTTACCCTCAGCAAACTCAAAATTTCCAAGTCCCCTTAAAATAAACTAAGAGCCAGGCTCTTGCTTAGCTTATGCTCAGCCATGGTAAGCATGAGTTGGTTTAGGATTCTAGCTCAGATTTTCTAGAGAACGAGGAGGACAGTTCTCTACATCCATAACAAGAAATTTAAATTTCTTCTTAGCTCCCCTCACACCAGGATTCTTTCGACCTCAGCAAAATTAGGGCTCTATAAAATAATTACAGTTATAAAGTTGTGTCTATATAATGTATTATGAATTTCTTAAATTTAAATCGGGCTCTGGACTATGAGGACTTGAACGAGTGTGTAAATGCCTTGTTGAAAAAGACAAAGGAAGATCCTTCTGATGAGTACAACAGAAAGAAGCGACAAAGAAAGAACAAATAGCAACTCAAAATTTTAGAGAATGAGTACGCTAAGAATCCCGATTGGTCCAGAGACTACATTAAGAAGCTATAAATTAATCCACTTTGATTTAAATGAGATTGGAGCTATCGGAGAATCTGGGACTTAGCGAATGCTAAGTTTACAAATGGCGATGGGATCAGTTCAAAAAACAGAATCCAGAGTTGGCTGCAAACTTCTCCGAAAGCCCTTTCCATGAGTCTCAGTGAGCTGGAGTCTCACTTTGTCAGATTCTTTTCATGAATCGGTCTTTCATAAATTGAAATAAAGTAATTGATGATGGTCAGGTCAGGACTTTCATGCATATAACTTTCTAACCAGTGTAAATTAAGTATGAAACTTCATAGGCTGCTTCACCCGACGAGTCTTGAAAGATTCATATTAAAGGCCTCTATAATATATCTCACTCTATATATATAAATAAGCTTTCCTATAATTTACAAACTATTGCTTATAGACTATTATTTAACTTTCAAATCCTCATTTGCTAATCTAGTCTTCTGAAATTACTTTTTAGAATTTAGCTTAAATAGAAACTGTAAGTATGTTTGCGTGCATGTGTCTTCCTAAATTTATGGAGCAAGATTTTCATTCTTAAAAGAGTGCATCGAATAAAACGCTCTTGTTTTGTGATTAAGTGAAGTTGCAGATCCACTTGAGCTTTGAGGTTAAGTTGTCAATTTTGAGTTCATTGATATTACCTCTATTGATGTGGAATATGAGAGTTTTGAGTCTTTTGAGTCTCAACTGATCAGGCAGAGGTTGCTAGTTTCTTCTCTAGTTGTAATCCTCATCATCATCATCCTCATCTCCATAATCATTCTCATAAATCTTCTACGACTTTCTATCTCCACTCAAAGCAGTTGACTTTCTTTTTCTTATCCCATCTTGCTTAGCAATTGATGGAAGATCCTCAACTGAGTCAAATATCGTGAAAACTAATAAATATGATCATTAAATTCACCTTTAAAAGTTGTAAACTTCTCTGAATTTGCAAACTTTGACCTCTTTTCTTTCATTTGCAACTTCTTAGAGGTTGTTATCTAGTTCATCAATTTCAGAGATTCCTCTTGACTCCCATTAAACAGTGAGGAGCGCAAATGCTGTAAGTGCGAGTTTCCAGTCAACAAATTCTCTCTCACTCTATTATTTGCCTTCATGAAGCGCAATCTATGAGTTGCTGTTTCCGCCATAAGTGCCTACATGCAGTTGCGATCTGTCATTTACGCTAACTCCACTTCTCTAATTGTGATGGCCTGTAGGATTAACGCTATTTCGTTGAGTGCCATATATATTTTGGTGAGAGCTGTTCTGATCTTATACTCCGATAGGCAAAACTTTGAAAAGTCTCACAAGATAGTTGAAGGAGCTAAAGTTAAGGAAACGCCACTTTGGAGGACAAAGATTCTCCTTAAGGCAAGATACTATCAAATGGATGAAAGTCTAAGCATCCAAATACTTGCCCTCTGAATACCTTCTCATCTTTGAATGGAGTTGCTCCAAATCTTCAAGTGCGAAGGATTTATCAGCATTTGGTAATATATTGTCTCTTCCATCGTTTAGGATGATTGATTGCTACAAGGGGTGATGTCTAACTATCTCAACCTTAGCTGAAATGTCTAAAATGTCCACTCCCATCGAGTGATACTCAATTGCCATTAGAATACAAAAATGTTGCATTTATGAGCATTTCATGGTCATAGATGGCAGATTAAAATCTTTGAATGACGTTCTTGATTTACTCGTTTTCTTCGGCGACTGCCACTGAAACCCAATCATCCATAGTATCGAATACTTGCTAAGAATAGTTGAAGAAGTCCTTCATTCTCAGAGTGAGCCAGGTGCTTATCATATTTAGTCTGAACATCAAGTTTTAGCTCTCAGTTTGCAGAGACTCCTGCAAATCTTCAGAGAGAGCTGTGTTATTTTCATTCTGGTATTAAATCATCAAGTTTAACAAATAAAAAATATTAAATTGGGAGTAATCACCTTGAGAATTTAAGCCAACAGTTTTTGGAGTATTGGTGACTTTCCAGTACTATCAAATGGCTCTGTGCCTTGATCAACTAAAGAGTTACACTATATAAATTCATAAATACTTTATTGATGAGTTGAAAGCTTAGTCTACTTGAATAATTGCTTAAGGAGGGAAGCCAACTAGAATTTAGTAAGCAACGTTATACTTGTTGATCTCGTTTTGGATGATGGTGATTGCATTTCTAATTAGCTTTCTCAGCTCATGCTAAACCCACCCATTTGAAATAATTCTCTTATGCTCCTCTAGTGCCTCATCTCTTCTATTCTCTGTGATTCCCCATAACATATCCCTACAATATATTCAAGAAGTGGCTATTTTATAACTGATTGTTCAAATTATCTACCCTCTTAAGAAGTTCTTGCTTGGTTTACTCGTCATGCCTCTTTCATAATATTGATAGAGCCAATATATCTTTTAAAAGCCTTAAATCAGGGAATTCCTCAGAGAACTTGTTGAAGGAATCTACAAAATCTCTAATCTTGTCAGCCTTCTTATCAGCTCGACACAGGAATTAGATGTATCTAGTTTGGATGTCGAGCAAACCCTCAAATATTAGGTCCTTCTACCTCCTAATAGCTCTAAACACTACCATACAATCCTTGAAATAGGACTCTTTAAGTAAAATTAAAAGCATTTTAATGGCTCTTCAAATATCTGCCAAGCCTCAACTTTTTGTTCCGAGGTCAGAGGTTGAGGAGGTCTTTCAGATTTAAATAATTATGACAATATCATTGATTTATATTTCCTTGAAATGATTCTTTGAGAGTGAGAACTATGAGCTAGCTTTTAGGAAATTGTAGGACTGACTTTTCTGGAAATAGGTTTTTCCCTGCTGATTGATCTCTAAGGATTTTCTTCTTATTCCTCCTAATCAATCTACTCAGCTGCTTCTTGATTCTACAGATCATCTTGTTAGCTTCTTCTTCCTGTGTGACCTACTGTCTTTGCTACCTTTCTATCTCTTCTTGCTCAGTCTATAGTCTTTACTACTCTTCTCGCTCGATGTTTTAGATGATCTATAATAGTTAAGTATAAATAGTTGAGATCTCTCTCTTGATCTGTTCATACTTCTCCTACTTGAAATTAAGGAGTCTTTGTATCTCACTCCACACAGTCTGAAACGCCTCTGGCTTTTTCTTGCTACCCAAATCCACCTTCATAGCAAAAGCAATTACAAAAGTATCATGAACGAGTTGACGACTTTGTCCACTCCTGGATATTGCTAACAAAATCCTTAGAAGAACTCTTCAAGAGTATCTTTGCTTTCAGTAAATGTTTGGTGTTAGTGGAGAAGTCTCTGGTGGTCCGCATCTGGATCATTATACTCTTGAAGTCTGTCCTTGAGTTTACTCAATTATTTTCAAACTTAAACTATTAGACAAGTGAGTTTGTTGTCATTATCAGGGGGAGGACTATCTTCAAGATGATATATAGTGCCTGTCTATGGGTCTATCTTTCTATTGGCGGCTCTTCTGAAACACTCCTCAGCTGCAAGCTCTACTATCATGTAAGCATCTGCAGCTCCTTCAATAAATTCAGATCTTGAACTCTCCAAAGTTGAGGAAGTATCTTATGAATCATCACTACTGCTTTAAAACAGCTTCATCCAATAACTAAATTTAACCTAATCGCAATTTATCCATCTTTCTTCTTAGAGGAGAGTATTCTGCTTGCCTTCATCTGAAATAGAAGTGTACTGCTTGAACACGAACTCCATCAGCTTTGCTTGGTTAAGAGAACGAGGGAAGTCTAGCAATACCCACCCTTCAATAGGAACCTTTTGCACTTAATATAAGCATAAAAATGTAATCTAGTTCAGCTTTCAGCTATTCTTCATTTGAGGGTGCCCCTGCTTTTCCTTTAGGAGGTGGCGCCTTTCCCTTTTTATCTGGGACTCCACCAGCTGCGTTGTTTTACTCTTCAATTTCCTTAAGTTGCTCTATTAATTCTCTTTCCTTTTGAATTGCCTGCTTGATTTCTTCCTAGACTTGCTCTGTTAAACAATTCAATAAATAATGAGAGAAGTAAGATAATTATGATATGGATTGTCTTCTTAGGGAAAGAAAGAATAAGTCTTTGAGCAAACAAACTGACAAGTAATTCATCACTTCCATCCCCTGAGTTGCAAATTAAGCTTATCAGATCCTGGGGATGACTTTAATTTGCCTGGAAGTCATAACCTTGTCCCAAAATTGCCTTGATACGTTCACCAATATGTTTGTACTTTGTGGTATCTTGTCCTGCAAATTAGTCTACAGGGGCTGCCTCTTCTAGTTTCTTTGCGGGGGCTTTCTTAGATTTATCTTCAACTACTTGAGGCTTGGGTGACACGTATTCATAAGCTTCCTTGATGAGATCATTCATTGGAACACTTAAAATGATATTAAATAGGTTTGCTCAATTTATTATAACTTTGACCTTTCCCTGTGGATATTGATCTTAAATTTACTTAGCTAGGGTTCTCTTGCCTCCATATTTTCTTCCTAGTAGGCAAAGCTTCAGAGGCATCATATAAATAAGGGTGCAAAATAATCAGCATGTGTTGGGGGATGTTCTCTTTCTCGCATTCAATTCCTCCAAACGGCCCTTGAGGTTTTGAACTGAAATCTAGGTCAGCATCTTTTTCCCCTGATAGCAGCCTCAGGAGCTTATTCAGAGTTCTTCAATTAAATCAAGTAGATATAAAGAAGAATTTGAATAATTGGTTCTTCCAATATGAGGGTTAGAGGGTGGAATAAGAGAATCTAAGAACTAGAAATCTAAGTTCAAACTCTCTGTGCTTATAAGGTCTTGCATTTGACCCCACTCAAAGTCGAATGCACCAGTGTTAAGATTGAACATGCCTGAAACTGAAAGATACTCAAGTAGATCCTCATAAGCTGGGTCACTTTACATTTCATCTAGTAAATCTTAAACCTGCTTATTTGGGTCAGTCAGTGGATCATAATTCTCATAGTTTCTTGTTCCCTCATCATCGTTGAGGGTCAATGATAGATTATTTGCATTGTCTCCGTATACCAGAGAAACTTACTTGCCCTGCTTGAAAATTTCCATCCAGTCTCTCCACTCTGGCTTAACTAGCTTTCTCTTATCTCTTTTAGAGGTTTTTTCAAAAGCTTGATCTGCTACGTCCATTATAAGATCTAAAACTTCAGAGCAGATCTCAGCATGCAGCTTTCTTTTCTCTAATTTTTCCTATCTCCTTACATCTCTGTAGTAAACCTATTGTGTGTTACTTATATGAGTACTATCTTTATTAAAAACTTATAAGTTTACTTCTTTTAGTCTTATATCTGTTTCTTATGGTTCTCGATGACTTAAGCTTACTCTTGCTCGCGTTTAAGTTCGAGTTCGTCCATTTGCGCCTTCTTCTTTTCCTCATATTGAATGGCTTTATTTTCTCTGTTGGCGATAACAAGTTGCTTGCATTATATGTTGCGCCACTCAAGATATGCGAATTGCTGTTCCTCTGCTGTCTTTTGCGTAAGTTTGGCAAGCAATTGTGACTCATTCTTTTTCTTGTCCAGATTCTCTTGTGTGCGTGCTTAGTCCACAATCATCTTGCGTCTACGTCGATCCCTTTCCTTGGCTGCGAAGTCCTGCAGATTTTTGTTCTCCTTTATCTTATTCATGGTGGCTGCGTACGAAAAGTTTTAAATCTGCCCAGGTGGGATACCCTTCTTTTCCTCCATCCTCTTCATAGCATCCTCAATGTTAGTATTCATTATACAATTTATCAAAGGAATACTCTCACAATTTGAAGAAAAAAAACTTTATAAAAGATTTCCTGATGAATCAAGAATTTCATAAAATAATCCAGAAGAAGAAGATTCAAATCCAGCTTTTTTAAAAAAATATCCTAATCTTCCCTATTTTGGGGATGAGTAATAAATTTATCATTGCTTGTTGTTAATGGACGATTCATCTCCATTGAGTTGTTGAATCCATCTATCGCTACTCTTGAAGGTCTTAAACCATTCTTAGCTCTCTATTCTGTCGTGATGAGCTTGTAAATTCTTGTACTCTAAGAAATTAAAAAAGTTATAATTGGGGAACTACTCTGAAGAGAGTTTCTCAGGATTCACACACAGCAATGTCTCCCAAAGATGGTGGAAATATAAGTCAGGTAAAGTAAGATAGTCGCCCACAAAGTATTCTCTAGTTGCAAAATATTTCTCTAATCTAACCAGATTTAGGGAATTGGAGTTCAAGAAACTATCCTTCTCCTCATCAGTTGCAGCAGGAGTCTTGTAGCAAAGCTCAATAAGATTATATTGGAACTTTGTTTGGAAGGAAAGGAACTACTCAACTTGAGCGTAATCTGCATCGCTCTTGCCTAATAGCTCAGGCTTGTATCTTTTAGCGAGGTAGCGCATGATAGCATCATGTTCACTAAGGTGAACCAAGTCATCCTTGTAGTTAGGGAGGTTAGGCAAGACTTGAGGAGAAGCAGGCTTGTCTCTCTTAAACCAGTCGTCTTCTGAAGTGTAGAGATATTCAGTGTAAGGAGTGCCAGTAAGCTCAAGTACATATCTGACTACCTGGCAAACTCCACGGATTCCTCCCCAGTAAGTCAGTAAACCCTCTTTAGATTATTGTTAAGATTCCATTTACGTTCAAAAACAAGATATATTTCTATTTAGATTTAAGATTCTCTTAAATGGATTCTCTTTATAAATGTGCAATAATTAGATTTTGCAAATTATTCTCAAATTCATTTATTCTTCCTATAATTTATCTAGTAAAAAATTTATGAGAATGATATCAAAATCCAGGTTTAAAACTTAATTGATTTCTCAAATCTTTGAGGTCAAGAGTATGAATATATCATATCTTATTGTTAATGGATGCAGAATCAGCGTTGAGTTGATGGACCCATCTATCACTGCTCTTGAAGGTCTTAAACCAATCCATGCTCTCTGGAGTTGTCGCGCGGTGTGGTAGTGATGAGCTGATTAGTGTTTGTTATGGAGAGTCTCGACTCTCAGATATTATAAAGCATAATAATTTTAGAGTTATATTTATTGTGGGGTGTCGAGAGTTCTCACGATTCACACACAGCAAAGTCTCCCAGAGGATGTGGAAATAACAGGATCAGGTTGCAGATGTTATTGGTAGTCCGCGGTGTGTCCACAAAGTGTACTCTCGGTTGTGCATTAATGCCTCTCTATTCTTCGCAGTGGTATATTTGGGGTGGTAATTGGTCGTGTTTCTATGGAGTTATGCCTCTTTCCTCATTCTGATAAGGCTCATCTATTGGGAATGTTTAGATGAAGAACTTAAACCATGAGCATGGGAGGTCGTTAGAACTTTGTGGGTTTGTGGGTGTTTTTAGATCTAGAGACTGTTCAAGTTGATGTTGGTGCGTGGAGTGGCGTTGAGTCGGCATCAGGCAGTTTGCTTTAGCTAGGTTGAGAGTGTGTGGGGTTGGGGTGCAGTGTTATGTGCGTGTTTTTTTAGTTGCTGTGTTTTTGTGTTTCTGTAATTTATAGAGGTACTTGCTTCTTATTTAAGGCGGCATCTCTATTGTTTTTGTTCGGGGCTTAATTGAACGTCTAAGTCATCTTGTAGTAGGTTGGGTGAGTGTGTGTGGGGTAGTGAGGTTGGTAGGAGAAATCTGTTGGTGGCTTAGTCGGGCAAGTTTGTGTTTCGATTTGGTGCTCTGGACTAAGAGTTTATGAGGGTGTGCTTGGTCATTGTATGAATTTGTGTTTGGCTGTATTAGTATAAGTTTTATCAAGCACATATCTGTACTCTGTTGTGGGCATACGACTCGCCGACTGTATGTGTGTTCGCCAGTATGGTATAGCGTGTTTTTTTTGGCTAAAGTTTTCTTGGCGGTTTGAGAATGATTTTAAGGATTATCCATTTTGTCGTGTTCTAAGAGTATAGATTTTCATAATAGATTTTAAGATTCCCTTAGGTGAATAATGTTTGTGGCGGTTGGTGGGTGGTTTGGGTTAGATATTGCACTCCACTTTCCTGTAATGAATGTTAGTATTCTTCTCAATACCGAGCTTTTGTAAATTATTCTCAAATTCATTGATACCACCCATCATTTCTCTTGTAGCCTCATCTAGTTCCTTGCCTAACTTATCTTTGAAAGCCTTGACCTCCAAATCTTCGAAGTACTATTGTCTGGCGATAGTATCTGTCCTTTTTTGGAGGTTTGACTTCCAGTTTTTGGAGCCCTCTGCCTCCCATTCTTTCATGAACTGCTTGTTTTCAGCCATCTTCGTGAATTAGCTCTGGCGTTGCTCCTAATAAAGCTTTCTAATGAGCTCCTCCTCTGCCTTTTAGTCATTATAAGCTTTGTCATCTTGCTACTTCTTGGTGTGCTCAAACTTAAGTAAAGTCAAAGTTATACTCATCAATTCAATATTGTACTTACTTCAAAGGTTTAACGTTTTCTCAACTAGTTGAAGCTTCTTTGACTTGTTCATAGTTTGATACTGGCTTGTGGAGGGTAGAGTAGTTTTCAGTTACAATACTTCCTCCAACTTCCTGTTGATCTACTACTCACTCAAACCTGTCTGATAACTTTATATCAGCTAATAATGAATTTATGTCATAGTGCCTCTTGCGAAAGCGTTAGTGCCGCCTGTTTAGGATTGCATGTTAAACTCTTGAGGGTTATCTTTCTAGATACCAAGCTTTATTCAAAATAATTTAAGAGCTTAAGCTGATAGAGCAATCTCAAGGCTGCTCCTCTTTCTTCGTTCATAATTTAGTTTATCAGTTTCGCATCAAACTTGACTTTCAGTTTTCTTAGGACTCCTTCAACCAGTTGAAAGTTTTTTACCTTAGACTCCTTTGAAGACCTATATTCATTATAGCACGTTTCAAAGGATAAATGAGAGCAAGTAAGATGATGATCTGAATAGATAATTTTGAGTGAGTGTTTATATAACTTTCTGTAGTCTTACTTTTTAGAGAAGGAGCTGAGATCATCCACATACTAATACTGCTTGAGAATCTCTCCAAACAAATACCCATTCGAAAAGTCAGACTCAAAAGAGGAAATTATCTAAAAAAACACTTAAACTATGAAATAAAGCCCAAAATTGTGAGAAAGGAAACGCCAATTACTTTAGAAAGTCTGCAGTCGTTTTAAATCCACGAATTAACTTGTTCAGTCGCCATTTAATTAAATTAAAATTACTACTAAGAATTCCATAATTTCAAACTCTATCTATTTTCTCAAACACAATAACTTAATTAATTAATCTCACTCTCTCTTTCCCCAAATCTTGAGAGTTCCATCTGCAGACCCACTTAAATACCTCCCGCTTTCCAGAGGGTGTCTGTCTACACTTACGACTGGTCTTCTATGTCCCTCAAGCTTTTGAATAGGCTCTCCATTTACCAAGTCATATAAGACAATCTTATTATCTTCTGAGGCTTAAACGAGGTAGGAGTTGTCTTTTGAGAATTTGACCCCTCCATGATACTAATCTGACTTGTGATGGCCTTTGTATTCTTTGATTGTTTCTCCTTGAGTCAAGTCAAACAGCTTGATGGTTGAGTTGAGGCAAGATATAGCAACATACTTTTTGTCTTCTCCTATATCCATCGTATTCATAGCTATTGGCATATTTAAAATATTTAATACTTATTTATTGCTATCTCAATTTTATCTCTCACAAGTTTTCCAAACCTCATGTCATAGGTTCTTAGAATCCCGTCAACGCAGCTACACAAACATTAATTTCTCATTAACTTACGAAGCTATAATCTTATCCTCTGTTATGATAATTTTAGTGACCGAGTCTGTAAAATCATCAAGAACTTGTATAGGCCTAAAGTCTCTGCTCATTAAATCCCATAGTTTCACAGTGCTGTCAAATGAGCCGCTCGCTATCACATTTTGATAGGGATTCAAAGCGAGACAGTAGATTTTGTTGACATGAGCATTAAACTTGCGGACATATTTCCCTGACAAAACATCCCATAGATAGAATACTTTGTCACCCCCACAAGAAGCAAACTTGTCATTCTCATTCATTCTATAATTTGATGAGGCCTTTTGCGTCGCCAGATTGTTTTGGTTTTTCTTTTTTGTATGAGATTTGAGAGGTTCATGTTGCTTAATAGCTTGGACAGGACTATATAGTCCATAGACTTCTCTGGGGTTGAGTCGGTGTGTAAGTGATTGATAAGTCTTTGTCCTCTCTTGTTTTAGCTGCACTCCATTATATTATGTACTAGGAATTTTGCATAATTGATTTTATTTGAGTGTTTGTTAATTGTGAAAATGTGTTTTTCTCTGAAGCTTTTTGGATGTCTGATCTTGTCGTGTCCGTAATAGTTGTGTAATTTCATATCTAGATTTATACTTGGATGCTGACACGTGCAGAGTCTGGCCTTGGCAGAACTCATGTCTGAGTGTATGACTTTATATTAATCTGGATGTCTCGGCGGTTTTGCTTCTGTGGGAGTTGTGGTGTTTTCTATCTTCTTTGAGTTGAGTTATTTATGTCAGTTGCATTTTAGTTTTTTGTGTATTAGATATCTTTGCTTTTGTCGCATCACGAAAGATATATGTTTTTAAGAGTAATGAAAAGGATTTTGGTGTATATTTGATAATATATGTTGTAAGTATAATAGGTTGATTATGTCTCGGATTGAGATATTATTGTCATTTCTAAGATCAATTCGTTTGTGTGTTTATGTTGTATGAGTGTGCTGTAAAGATTTCCTTAAAAAAATGGCTTCACTTTGCGTGTTTGAATGAGATTGTGAATTACATGATGTAGAACACATGTGCTGGAATGAGAGAGATTTATTATTTACTAGTCCGAAGAGAGGCAGATATAATTCATTTGTTTTCTATTAGGGGCTCTTTACAAGTATTGCATGTGTAGTTGGAGAAGTTAAATTGTGTTGTAAAGTTCTATATGTGGTTCATTTGTCATAAGGAAGATAACTTTTCGTTTGATTGGTTGGAAGTTTGTGTTTGGGTGCAGTAGAGGAAATTTGCTATGCGAAAGGAAGATCCAGGCTACTTGTGTAGTGATGAGAGATTTATGGGCATAGGGTGTCGTCTAATTTTGTTGCACTGGATCGCGACGGATCCATACAAATTGGAACTGAGTTGTCGCGATATGCTTATTAGGATGAGTACCCTTTATTATCAGGGGAATAAAAGAACCTGTTTGCGAATGCTTCTCTCTTGAGGTTATCTTTGCGATTTTGGCCATGGATATCTGATAAATTGAGAAATAGCTTTTTTAAATTAAAATGACTATTGTTGTCTGTCTATGAGGAAGTCTGTGCTTCGATTATACATTTCATTACATTAGAGTGGTTTGTGTTTTGGTTTAGTGTTTTTGTAGGTGGTATGGGTTGGTGTTGTGCTTTGGGGGTTTGAGGCTGGTGTTGTTTATTTTCTTGGGGTTAATTTGGTTTCTGATTTGTGTGGGTATTGTTTTTTTTGTGTGGGTTTGGTTGTTGTCTTTTTTTTTGTTTGTGCTGGCCTTGTTTGGTGTTTTGATGGGGTTGGTTGGGTTTTCTGTGGTGTAGGTTTGTCAGGGGTGTTTGCTGGGCGTGTTTGTGGGCGTTGTTGGGTGCTGTTCGGGTTGATGGTGGTTGTGGTGGGGTTGTTTAGGGCGGGTGGTTGTTTTCTTAGTGGTGGTGTTGGTTTGTTGTTGCTTTCGCTTGTGTGGGGGTGTTTGTGTGTGGTGGTTGGGCTGTGGTGGGTTGGGATTTTGTTGGGGCTGGGTTGGTGGTTTTGGTTTTGGATGCGGGTGCTGGTTGTGTGCGGCTGTTGGTGTGTGGGTGTTGTTTTTTGGTGGGGGAGTGTTGGTCGGTGGTTTGGTTGTGGGTCTGGGGTGTGGGGGTGGGTGGTGTTTTGGGCTTTGGGTGTTTGTTGGTGGTGTTGGGGTTTTGTGTGTGTCTTGGCGGTGGTTGTGGTGCGGGTAGTCTGTTTGGCGTTGGTGGCGGTGTGGGGTGGGGCTGGTGGTGTTTGTGTTGGGTTTTGGTAGTGTTTCTTTGGGGATGTTCTTTTTGTTTTTGGTTGCGGTGCGGTCGGTTGGTTGTTTTGTTTTTTTGGGTTTGTTTTTGTTTGCTGGTTTTTTGTTTTGTTTTTTTTTTGGCTGTTTTGTGTGTTGTGGTGGTTGTATTGTTTTTCGTGTTGTTTGTTGTATTGGTTCGGTGTTTTTTGTTGTTGCTTGTGTTTGTCGTTTTCTGTGGTTTTGTTGTTTGTGGTTTTTTTCGTGTGTTTTTTGTTTTTTGTTTTTGTTTTGTTTTTGTTTCATTTTTCGGTGGGGGGTTAAGGTTGTTGGTTGGTGCGTTGGGTGTGCTTGGGTAGGTTGTGTTTTGGTGTGTTGTGTGGTGGGTGTTTGGATACTGGGGTTCGGTTGTTTTCTGTGTTGGTTTTGGGGTTGCTGGGTCGTGGTTTTGGTGTGTTTGGGGGGCGCGGTTGTGGTTTTGGGTTGTTTGGTTTGTTTGTCGGGGGTGTGGTGTTGGCCGTTTTGTTGTTGCTGCGTGATTGTGGTGCTGGCGTGGGGTGTTTTGTTGCGGGCTGTGTGCTGTTTGGTGTGGTTGCTTTGTGGTATTTGGTGCGGTGGTTTTTGTTTTGTGTTTCTGCTGTTTTGTTGCTGTGGGTGTCTTGTTTTTTGGTGGGGGGGGGTGTGGTGTTTGTTTTTTTTGGTGGTTTAGTTTTGGCGTTTTTGTTTGTGCGGTTGTGTGTTGTGTGGTGGTGTCTTTAGTTTTTTGGTGGGTTGGTAGTGGTACGGCATGTGGGGAGTGGCTGTGGAGGTTATTGTTTGTGTTTGGTTTTTTTGTGGCTGGGGTTGTGGGGCTTTGTGGTTGGGTGCGCGGGGCGGGTAATTGGTCTGTGTGCCTTTTCTGGTTTGTTCGTAGTGTTTGTTTTCGGGTATTTTGTGTTGTCTGGTGGTTTGGTTTTGTGCGTGTGGTTGCGGGTTTTTTTTTGGTGTGGGTGGTTGTGTTAGGGGGCGTAGTTTGTGGTTTTGGGTTTTTTCTTTTGTTTTGGGGTTTGTTGGTGGGTGCTTTCTGTGTGGGTGTTGGGGTGCTTTTTTTTTGGGGGTGGGGGTGTGTTTTTGTTCTGTTTTTGTTTTGTTTGGTGTTGGTTTTGCGTTGTCGTTGTGGGGGGCTTGTTGTGGTTGGTTTGTTTTTTGTGGGGTGGTTTTTTTTTGGTTTTTTTTTTTGCGCGTCGTTTTTTGGGGGTTTGTTTGTTGGGGTGTTCAGGGCGGTTGGAGTGGGTTTGATGACTGATTTGGGTAATTGTTGATCTTTGTTGTTTGTCGGGTTTGTTGTGGGTTTTTGTGTTTTGCTTGTTTTGGGGGTTTTGGTGTGGTTTTTGGGTTGGGTGCTTTGGTGTGTTTTTTTGGGGTTTGGCGGTTGTGTTTGGGTGTGTGGGTTGGTTGTTTTTGTTTTTTGGGTGTGTTTTTGGGTTTTTTTTTGGTTGTGGTTTTGTTTTTTTTCTGTGTTTGGGTTGGGGGGTTTGGGTGGTTTTGGGCCTGTTTTTTTGGGTTGTTTGGGGTTTTTGTTGTTGTTTGGGGGGTTTGGGTGGTGGTTTTTTGTTTGGTTGGTTGGGTGGTTGGTGGGTGTTGCGTTGGGTGTGTGGGGTTTAGGGTTGGGTGGGTTTGGGTTTGTGTGTGGTGGTTTGGTGTGGTGTGGTGGGTTTTTTGTTGGGGTTTTTTGTGTGTTTTGTTTGTTGGGGTTTGTTGGTTTGTTTTGGGGTGGTTTGTTTTTGGTGTTTTGGGTGGTGTTTTTGTTTGGGTTGGTTGTTTTTTGTTGTGTGTTTTTGGGGGTGTTTGTTGTGGTTTTTCTATTTTTTGGTGGGGTTTGGGTGTTTTTTTTGTGCTGGTTGGGGTTTTGGGTTTTGGGGTTTGGGTTGGGGTTGTTTTTGTTTTTTTTTTGGTTGGGGGTGTTGGGTGTTTTGTTGGGTTTGGGGTTGTTGGGGTTGTGGTGGTTTTGTGTGGTTGGGGGGGTTGGGTGTTGGGGGGTTTGTGTTGTTGGGGTTTTTGTTGGGGGGTTGGTTGGTTGGGGTTGTGTGTTTTGTTTGGTTTGGGGGTTTTGTGCGGTGGTTTGGTTTGGGGTTGTTTGGTTTGGGTTTTGTTGGTGTGTTGTTGTTGGGGGTTTTGGGTTTGGTTTTTGGGGTGTGTGGTGTGTTGGGGTTTGTTTTGTTTGTTTTTTTTGGGTTTGTGGGGGTGTGTTTTTTTTGGGGTTGGGGGGGTTTTTTTGGTTTGTTGTTTGGTTTTTTTTGGGGTGGGTTTGTTTTTGTTGTTGGTTTTGTTTTTTTGGGTGGGTGTTTTTTGTTTGGGTTTGGTTTTGTTTTTTGGTTTGATTGTTGGGTTGGGTTGGGGGGGTTTTGGTTTGTGTTTTTGGGGGGTTGGTTTGTGGTTTTTTGGGTTTTGGGTTTTTTTGTTGTTTTGGTTGGTCTGTGGGGTTTTGGGTTTGGTGGTGTGGTGGTGGGGGTTTTTGGTGGTTGGTTTTGGGGTTGGTTTGTGGTGGGGTTGGTGGGTGGGGGGGGGTGTGTTTTTTTTTTTTGGGGTTTGGGGCTTGGTTTTTTGGTTGGGGTGTGTTTTGGTGGTGTGGGGTTTGGTTTGTTTTTTTTGGGTGGTTTTTTGGTTTTTTTTGTGTCTTTTGGTGGTTTTTTGGTTTTTTGGTTTGTTTTTTGGGTTTTGGGGGTGGGTTGGGTTTGTTGGTTTCGGTTGGGTTTTTTGGGTGGGGTGGGGGGTTTTGGGGGTTTTTTTTGGGGGG
>JAJKFJ010021076.1:0-18483 GCA_027382625.1 Tetmemena sp. SeJ-2015
TTGATTTTTCAGGATTTGAGCTTTTTTCCCAAGGGGTTGAGTTTTCACCATAGTTGGAGGTTTAAAAAGTCAGTGCTAATTTTTAAATGGGTTTCTAAAACCCCAAAATTTTTGCCTTAAAAATCCAAAAAATTTGGGGAAGCAAAGTTGGCAAAAACTCTAAAAGGGTTTTGTCTTTGAGGGGCCAAAAAATTCCCCAAATTTCCCAAAAAATTTTTGGCCAAGGTTGGAACCAAAGTTGAGATTCGTTTCCCAAAGTTCAAAACAAGTTTAAAAGTTTCAAGAAAAAGTTTAATTTGAAGGGCTAAAATCTTTGGTTTCAAGTCTAAAATCGGCGACCGCAGCCCCTAAAACCAATTTTCCGAACTAAACCCAATTTTGGCGAAAGTTAGTCAAAATGTTAAAATCAACCCAAAATCTTTCCCACGGGAAAAAAAGGGTTTAAAATCTTTAAAAAATTTAAAAATGGGCATTTTAGAGCCCGGGTTGGGCCCAAGAAAGTTGGCGAAGTTATTTTTTCAGTTTTAAAAATTTAATTACTTATTTTATAAATTTAGTCCAAGATAAACTTTTAGGGGAAATTAAATTTTTATTTCAACCCCGATCTGAGCCCGAATGCTCGATTATTCTTTACAAAAAATAATTTAAAAATATAAAGTTTGGGAATTAAAAAAATTTTCAGATTTTTAATAATTTTTAAAAATGGGAAATAAGTTGGATCAGTGTTTTTAATATTTAATTTTGTTTTTTTAAAAATGAAATTTGATCTTAAATTTTTAAAAAAATTTAATAATTCCAAATTTTTAAAAAATTTCCCTTAAAAATGGGTTTAAAAATTTTAAAAAATAAGAAATTTAAACAAAAATATATTTTAAATTAAAAAGAATATTATTAGCATTTTAAAAAACCTAAAATAATTTGTTTTAAAGGAAATTTGGAAAATTAAAGAAGGTAGCCCCAGGGTTCCTAAATTTTTAGATTTTTTTAATGATAAACTTTAAAAAAGTGTTTAAAAAAAAAAACCCCTAGGAACAGCCGCAAATTTAAAATAAAAATGAATAGTATTTTACAGATAGCAAGAATAACAAAGTGAGTGAATTGGATTTAAATCATACCAAAAATAAAGCACAAGGAATATTGACTAGTAGCTTTGTCTAAAATATAATTTAGATTAAAATATAAAATCAAAAAATTACAATTGTTTCAAAATATGTTTCAGATAAGATAAAATTTATACACTTTTCTTAGATATATATGAGAAAAATAAAAATAGCTTGCTTTTCAATAAATGCTCATTAAACTGTTCTCAAAATAAATTAGGATTTAAGTTGGCTAAAATTATTTCTAGATATTTTCATTATTGATTGAATTAATTAGTCAAAAATCAATTATATTATGCTTTAAATTTTAATTACAATTCACAATGAATTCTTTATTTGAGTAAAATGTTGCTCATAATCAAGAATTGCAGAGAAAGATTATAAAATTGATTGAGCGAGTTAAGATATAACCACCAAAGATTGAGCTATCCTCTCCTTTTAATCTTAAAGAACAAGTTTCTAGCTTTTGGGATAACTAATAAGTCAACAGCAAAAATTTTTAAAAGTAGAGCAAAAAAACCCCCAAACAAAATTTTTTGATGGAAAGGAACAACCCAATCTTAATGCTTTCTGCTAAATCTTAGAAAGCTGCTTCTTACATTTAGTTGATCAAACCCTAGATAATTCCTACAAATTTAAAGCCAAATCAAAACTCAAAGTTAAAGTCTAGCGTTTCAAAACATATCAACTTATTTCCATAAATTCATACAAAATCTTCTAATTTAATAAAGACATATTTATAAAAAAATAAATATAATTAATTTATTTAATTAATCAGAGCATAAAAGATATCAAACAAAAATTAAATCAAATTAAACCCTAGGGGGAAAAATATATTTTCAATAAATTTTAAAATAGCAAAATATAAACCAATAAAATATTTTTTCATTAATTTGTTATAAACTACTTCTCAATTAATTTAATAAATAATCCTATAATGTATTGAAGGGTTGAAATCTTATAACTTTAAATAAAGGAATTTTTAACTTAAATTGGTAAATAAATTTCAAAAGTATTTATAGTTTCAACACAACTACTAAAAAGATCTTATGAGAATTAATTTAGTTGAAATTGATTCATTCTGATGGCAATAATTTCATTCAAAAATTGCTCAATACAATTTCCAAAACATTTTTAAAGCTTTAAATTACTTATAAATTATTTTTTTAATTGATAAACTTTCTAGGTTTGAAGTAATTCTTTACTTAATCAAGGAATAAATTGTAAAAAATATTTGGTTATATAATAGATAATCATTATATAAAATTTATAATTTTAATTGAATTTTTAAGTCTAAGACTTTAAAATTTTCAAGGAGATGCACAAAATCCAAAACGATAAAAATGAATAAATAAACTTCTTAAATTAGTAAAAAAGAAATTCAAAAGAGATTTTAAGATAAGTTTTGAGTAATCAAATTCCCCAAGCTTAAACTTAAACTCTGGCCCCCCAATATTATTGGGGGGAAATTTTTATTATTTTAAAATTAATGATGATAAAAATAAATCAAATTAGTCTTTTATATTGCAGTCTTCATTTTGTACAGAACTCTGTTAATCACAATTCTCACATGAATAAGAGCTCGTCATTTAAGAAATAGATAATCGCTCTCAATAAAGTCACTTACCCATCATTAAAATTATCTAAAATGCGTATACAAACATAGGAATTAAAAATTCCATCAGTAAATTATATATAGTATGCAATAAAATAAGAAGATAAAATATTTTAAAGCTTAAATGTAATTACTTCAAAATAGCTATCTGAATTATTAAGAACGATCTTTATGAATTTGACATATCTTTCCCAAATCATTAATCTTTAAACTTAATTGAACTTAATTTTTAGTAGATACATATAGTTGAAAATAGACATTCTATTCTCTCTTAGAATGCTGTACTTTATTTATACAAGATTATTCCCATTAATTTCGTCTAAATATATAATTGAGAATTAAAATCGGTGATAAATTAAAATAATAAAAGGAAAGTTGTAACTTCTTGGCAGTTTAAATGGTAGTTCGCCGCCTAATCTACAGCTTTCCCAAAAGGCAATCAAAGTTTAATGTGAGTTTCTTCTTCAATAATCTCAACAGCACCTCTCAATCTTAAGATATATGTCGCTCCATTTTAATTTAATATCTAAATTAATTCTTTTTTATAATTCTCAACTTTATTAGGAAAGGTTTGAGAAGACTAAAAATATTTAGAAAGAGAGATTATAATTTATCATTATACTTAAATTTAAACTTTTATTATTTTTATTTTATGTGACAACTAAATATAGGTATATGATTTATTTTAAAATTAAAATTTTAAAAACCAAAAAAAATTTAAAACTTATAGGAAAAAATTTTTAAAAAAGGAGTAGCAATATTTCACAAATTCTTCAATTAAAAAATAAACCTAGCCTGATTTTCATAATAGATAAGGAGACAAACCAGCTTAAAACTTAGCGGGGAGGATTCAATTTAAATAAATGGATACTCAAAACAGCTTAAAGAAAAGAAGAGCTAGTTTCTAATTTCTAATTTAAAACCAGAATCCTCTACTAAGTGCATAATAAACAAATAAGTAGAGTAAAGACAGCTTTGAAGAATACCTTTCATATTCAGATCAAGATCAAGTTTGATATTAAACATGTGCAAATATTTTTCATATTTAGTTCAAATTCTATTGAAAACGCCTCGCTCTACTTTTTGATATTATTATTTTTCTTATTAGCGATGGCGTGGAGTTGGCTTCCTCCTTCCAAGTCCTTGGCAACATATTTCATTCCCATTTTAATCTCTGAAAGCTGGTTTATGATTACTCTGAAGTCGAATGTTCTCTCCCTGCTTTTTAATTTTAAGCTTCTCCAGCTAGAAATTGGTATTTAAAAATTGATTCCCGGTTCAAAAAACCTAAAAAAATAAACCTTTTTTAATTTATTTTAATTTAAAACAAAATTTGTAATTTTCTTTTTAAAAATTTAAAATTGGGGGGATTTTTTTCTAGTTCTGCTGGCCCGGTATTTTTTAAAATTTTTTCCCAGCTTAAATTTAATTGAAAACCCCACATTAATTAAATAAATTAGATTATTTTATTAAATAAACCTTGCCTGATTAATTAATTGATTTAAATTCTATCGCACTTCTAAAAAATCATTGGACTTCTATTTTCTTAGATCCATTCATTAATTCGCTTCCTTTATCTGTTAGACTGAAATATCGTTCTTTAGAGTAACAGACGATTCCCGCATAAGAAATTGTGATTTTGAGTACTCTCAATATTGATATTTTCAACGTGAATTACAAAAATAATGCAGAAATTCATTCCTTGTTTGACTAATGAGATGACTGATATATAATTTTGGAATGTTTTTTTAATTTTAAGTAGAGTTAGTGCCTGTTAGAAGGCTACAAAGAATATATGCAGATTAGTTTATTTCACTCAGCCATTCGTATTTCTTCCTGAGTAGTTTGTCTCTTTACCTGGACTACTTCAGAGTTACTTGAGTTGTTTCTTCAAAGCCTTGGTGGGATCTATGAATCAGTTGGTCGAAGAGCTCCATTACGATTTCACTCAATGTCCCTCAGCTCAAGTATAGTAGCTCACTCATTTCTATATTAGTAATGAATTGTCTCCTCCTGCCTCTCTGAATGTGTGAAGATGTTTCTTCTCTTTTCCTTATAGTTGCCAAGATATTCATAGGATTGAAGTCTGACCCAAGTTTAATCGTCTAATGTAGCTCTCAATACTTGCTCTTGCAAATTCACTCATCTTAGTATTCTTGTACTGGTCTCTGCACTCCATTAAAAATTTAAAAAGCTATAATTTATTCAAATAGATATAACAACAATGAAAGCCTCAAATGTATTTCATTTAGTTTTTGACTCAATCAATTCTTGAATTTTACAGTATTAGGAAGCCAATGAGTGATCATGGCCAGTGCTAAGTACCCCCTATTGGAGCTGTTTCAAGTTCTACTGTTGAAAGCCTTTAATCATCTTTTTCAATTGTCTCTGTGAATTTCGTAACACTGGCACTGCGTCAGGTCACTCGTGGTGTTCGAGTCCTATCCTCATGTGAAAGTTCTCCGCATTGGTCCTAACGGTCTTATATCTTAGAGAAACTCTGGTAGGTTCGAAAATTATTAGATTGGTGGAAATGGGCGTTATGTATTAAGAAGGTACACCTAGGAAAGCTAAATTATAAAGGTGATCTTATTTTAATTAATTTAGGGTTTTAATTAAATTTCATCAATAATTGAATTGCATAAAAATAAGCACCGAATACAGGAGCCACTACCACAGGAATCGCTGTCTGCTCTCTTCTATCATTGTTCAACAGCCTAGATTTATAAAAAATTTTGAAAAACTAGCTAAAACCTATAATATTAAAAATAATAAAATAATCGTTCTTATATTTTTTAATCATTTGCCGCTATCATTTAAATTCAGTAATAATAATTAGTGGAATTAAGTACCCCGCAATGGTATATATATAATACACTATTATATCACCCACTAAAACACGCTCATAACTAGTGTGACCCGTCCCTCATGCTACGTGTTAATCCATGATATTTAAATTTAGTATTCCAAATTAAAAATTTATTTCATCAATTTAAAAAATCAATCTTAATAGATAAGATTAGAGAAGGATTTAGATAATTATGTTTTAAAAGAATATCATCATTATATATTGCAATAATCTTTACTTACTAATAAAAGTTATTTAATAATTAAAAAAAGTATGAAAATAGAATTATTAAAATCATTCATCATATTAACTTCTAATATTAGTAATTCATATTTATTAAAAATACATAACTTTTGCAATAAAAAAGAAGGTAATATATTTTGAATTTAATAATATTTATGAAATATTAGACTCACAAAAATAATTAATATTCCAAAAGTCAGTAAATTGATAAATAATTAAATGAATATATTTGTATATGAAGTGGAGTTTAATTAAAGTATTTTAGTTCACTGATAAAAGTGAAATCTCAATCCCATTTTTAATATAATCATTCTTTTGCGAAGAATGCACTAAATACTTTTGCAGATACAAATTACTCTTTTCACTCGAAATATATATTTTTAAAACAATATTCAGCCGAATCATTGTAAAATTATCTTTATTTATCCTTAAAGATAAGGAGCACTTATCAAAATATGATTCTCACATTTATCTGAGAGTAAATTTCAACTTATGCTGAATATATTTTTATTTCATAAAAAAGAATATGATTTTTAATTAAAATTTATTTTTAATAAATTATATAGACTATCATAATGAATTCTTTGCTCCAAGTTCTAACTAGCATCCAATATAAATGCTAATCAAAAACCATAAATAATTCCTTAAATTAACCAACTTCATCTCTAAGAAAAAATATAAATTATATTTTTGAACCACCTCCCCAATTTAAAAATGCTAATTTTCAAATAGAATTACAAATTAGAAAATGTAAGAATTAGATAGATTTACCAAAGTTAAAGCCAGATATTTAACTTTCTCATTTAAAAGAATATCTGAAATTATGTACTATAAGATATCTAAAATATTAAGATCATAGACAAATCTAAATATACTGTTGTTTGTTTATATTCTGAATTGGTAACATATTTATTAAACAAATAAAATAAGTATGCTTTATATTTAAATTTAATATCACAAATTTTGCAAATGAAATTTTACTATATAATTAAAGACAATACTTTATAATTTAAATTGGAATATATAAATTGCAGTTGCGATTTATTTTTTAGTTTATCTTTAAGATCTTGATCGATGTCTTTTTATCCAGTCGGAATTAAATATAATTGGAGATTGAGATAGGAATTATTTTAAAAGCTCCTACCTTTTCTAAAAATGGAGCTTGCAAGCAAAGACGGGGAGCTTGATCTTGCTAAGGTTAGATTACGATGATCCCCAAGTAAATTTGAACTCACTCTGCCATCAAGGGATAACTCAACAAAGCTGGTGGAGAGCAGATGCTCTGACCTCTCTCGAATTAAAAGTTTTTAAAAATATTTAAAAATTTTTTTCTTGAGCACTAAATATTTTGAAAGTTTTTTTATTCTAAAAAATTAGAAAATTTATTTTAATCAGTCAAAAAATGAGCTGACAAATATAGACTGAAGGGCAGAAACATAAATACGATTAAATATTTATTTAATCTAAAATGGTTTAATATTTATTGATTTAAGATTAATGTTTTTTTAAAAAATTTTCCTACAAAAACATTCAAGAATTTAAAGGCATATATTAAATGCAATCTGTTTAGTATAAATTCATGATTAATTTTAAATATCCATTTCGGCTAAAGTATTCCTAAAAGCAATTAATTAATTAGTTTGTTTCAACTTTTGCAGAAGTTAAAAATAGATTTTAGAGTTTCTTTTTAAATATCTTCATGAAAAGATGCATTTTTTGCTATTTTTAGTTGCTTAGCTGAACTCATTTTTTGGAATAAACATTAAAATTGTATATTTCTGTTATCGTTTACTTGGAAAAATCCTCCAACTTTATATTTATGAATGGAATATATAGCTTTAATATTTATAAATCATCATATTTTTAAGAAATTTTAAACTATATTTCAAATCAAACTAAAAATTTTCTCTCTTTAAAACTTATTTAATTAATTAAATTGATTTATCCTTTTTAAATAATTATCTAAGGAATTTAATATACTTGTCGGTCTAAGACTGAATAAGTTTTAGAATATGGAGCATATACCAACAGAGTGATAGTTAAATCTATATATCAATTAGAATATTACTTGATTACTCTAAGATTCTAACTCTGACTTAAGCCAATTTTGATAAATTATTAGGAATTTTTACCGAATTTAGCAAGGAATGCTTTTTGTTAAAGTCAAATATATTTAGGGTTAGGTGGAGATTAGTTTCGTTCCTCATAACCTATTATAATCTTCCTTATATATTTTATGATAATTTTTCAAATTATTAGAATTGAGCTATATTTAAATTTGTCTTCAAGGATTAAAAATTTAACCTAAAAAGAAATATTAAATGTAAAGTCAAACAGAAATAGATAAGAAATATCTCTTGGCTTGCTGTTTGAGTATTCTCATTATATTGATCTTTCCTTGAAGTGGTTAAATTCAGATTTTTGGGAGTTAATAATTTTAAAAAGTCTAATCCCTATTAAAATAATTATTATATAATATGGTATTCTGAAGCCTAAGAAATCGCCTAAAATATATCTAGATAAAGTTTTGGTCAATCAAAATCAATTTTCCATTAAAATTTTCAATTTCTTGAGGAGAGAAAAGGAAGAAATATTAGTAAAAATATTATATAATAAGGAATGAATCATTTAAAGTATTCAAACCTCATGATGGAAGTGCATAAATTATAAAAATATTTATTGTATATATAGTTAAGCATCCTTTCGTTCGCATTAAGTTAAAAACGAGGGAAAGAATCAAAGAGATAAAATAAGTAAGAATACAGTGTCAAATGTAAATAAATCGTTATAGAATATCAGGCTGGATAATCTTGCAATTTAAAAGATTTGAACATTTATGTAATCCAGAGGGTAATGGAATTTAAGAAAAAATAAAATCGCAATTATCAATTAGATCTAATGATTTAATTTGTAAGAAACTTAAATCTTACTAATGGGCTGCGTGGCTGCGTGGCCAAGAAATGAATTGATAAATTATAAATTAAAATTAAAATTTTATCAATTGATATAGTATTTAAAAATTAAATAATTAAAATTTTGCAAAGGTTCTTTAAATCTATCTATCAATTTAATGCGACCAATGAATTAAAATTATCCTAATGCAAAGGCATAAAATGTTTGCAGTCACGTGATTTGTTTTATATAGAAATATTATTCTGAGAATCAAGGGTTAGCTCAAAAGTTAAATAAACGTAAATACTTTTTCAAAATTATTTGAAATAGCATGTTTGTAGACATTTTCCGTTGGTAGGTTGATCTCTAATAGAGTTCAGATTTAAATAAATAACAGAAATTAAATTAAAAAAATAAGATCAACTTTAAATTTTTAACTTTACATGATTGGTTTATTGATGGATTGGTTTATATTCAGGCGTAGCCATCTCAAACTACCGCATCTCCATTTCCACTAATCCACTAATCAACCGCCGCTAAATTTAGAGCAGGTCTCTCAGGGTGCCACTGCAGTTCAACATGTACGATCAGATTTCTGAGTGCAAACAGTATCAGGAAGCCGGAGTGTGATCCATCAACAGTGCAGTGTCCCCCAGGGTGAGGGTTCGAACACTACCTGTGGCAAGAGACGGTGTGCCTGTGTGAGCCCATGTTATCAGAGAGGATGAAGGGTGAAGAGAGGAGCAGTAACAGTAAGGATGGAAATAAGAAGCCACAGGTAGTGTTCGAACCCTCACCCTGGGGGACACTGCACTGTTGATGGATCACACTCCGGCTTCCTGATACTGTTTGCACTCAGAAATCTGATCGTACATGTTGAACTGCAGTGGCACCCTGAGAGACCTGCTCTAAATTTAGCGGCGGTTGATTAGTGGATTAGTGGAAATGGAGATGCGGTAGTTTGAGATGGCTACGCCTGAATATAAACCAATCCATCAATAAACCAATCATGTAAAGTTAAAAATTTAAAGTTGATCTTATTTTTTTAATTTAATTTCTGTTATTTATTTAAATCTGAACTCTATTAGAGATCAACCTACCAACGGAAAATGTCTACAAACATGCTATTTCAAATAATTTTGAAAAAGTATTTACGTTTATTTAACTTTTGAGCTAACCCTTGATTCTCAGAATAATATTTCTATATAAAACAAATCACGTGACTGCAAACATTTTATGCCTTTGCATTAGGATAATTTTAATTCATTGGTCGCATTAAATTGATAGATAGATTTAAAGAACCTTTGCAAAATTTTAATTATTTAATTTTTATTTTAAAACTTTTATTTAAAGTAATAATATTAACTTAAAATTTTAGACATATAATGGTTTTTATATACCTGCATATAAGTTGATATTTTATTTCCCTATCATAATTATTATAGAATTTTTTTATAAACTCATTAAAATCATTAGTCAATTAAAATCACTCTAACTGACTCTAACAATTACTCTATTTCTTCTTATTCTGTGGCTTTTACTGTGACCTTAATTTCCTGAGTGGATATTTATCTTGGAATTTATAACTCCAGCAATAATAATAAAATAGACGATGATTAAGTTCAGTCCAACATCCATAATAATAGCTTTTAAATTTTACCTCATTATTAAATAAATTTTTAATGCTTTTGCTTTCTTGATCAATCGTAAAGCTAAAAAATCTAAACCCTCTCCTACGAATTTCATCTGTTAAATGATCACTTGGGTCATTCTTAAATTCAAAACCCGATTTGAGTTACTTTTTTAAAAGAACACATTAACTATACTCTTTAATATTTCCCCATAGAGTAATAAACTCATCCTATACAATAGCCTTGCTTTTGTTAATGAATTAATATAGAGAGCATTTTTAACAAAACTTAAAGTCATCTAAGTTTGTGTTAATTTAAAACCAAAATACGTTGCTGTTAATATCACATTGCTCAGTTTTATGATTAGTAAACTAACAAGGCAATCAATTAATTAAAAATTATATTTTCAGATTAAAAACTAACTAGTAAATTTATTCTATAAATTTTAATTTATAAGCACATATATTTAAAGTAAACTTATAGTCTGATATTTATATATTAATTTATAAATAAGTATGAATGATATAGTCCTCCACTCTCCATACTCAATAGATTATTAAACACGATTACAGTAAAGTATCATACCGTAAGAGTTTGGCTCTATGAAAAGATTTTAATTTTTATTAGATTTGAGATCTTGAGATGTGAGATTTTTGACAAATTAGATATCTGAATCTGAAAATGTAATTTATTTCCTATCTGCAAAAATCTAGATAAAATCATCATGCCTTACTTCCCATTAAAACCAGGATCGTCTTATCTTAAACATACCTCAAACCTTTCTTTAATTTTCGTTTCGTTCTAATATTTTTGCTAGCTTTATTTTTAAATCGGATTGGAATGAGTAAAGTTAACATATAAATTTGCTTAAAATATTTAATAATTTATGAATAATAATAATTTCATACTATTATCAATTGAGGATAAAATATTTTACAATATAATTTTGATACATTTATTAGGAAATATTTTGTTTCTAAATTCCTATTGCAATCACAACAGGAAATATTATTTTTAATTAATTTAATAGATATATTTCATTAATGTTAATACTGAAAAATAGTTTAGTTACATTTTTATATAATAGGGGTTTCATATAGATCTTTTTACCTGGCAGATGGGATTATTTTTATAAAATAATCTAATAATTTAATTCTTTAAAATTATGTAGTTCAATAATTATTATTTTCATTGATAGTACAATCTATATTTTAAATCTTACTCTTCTTAATTATAAGAAAAATACGATTGTGTGATTGGCAAATTATAAATAATGAAATCTAGCAACTCCTAATTACAAGCTGAATTTTATCAATTCAGAATAATAATTGCAAATTAAATTTAATCACTAACAGTGAAGTTACATTATTACAACTGGCAATACTTTTATGGAAACACTTTCCACAGAGATGATCAGGTATCTACTTAGACGGAAATAAAAAGCATAATGTATATTGAAAAGAATATATTCAATTAATAATTAGAAGTTGTCTACTAAATAAAATAAAAAATCAAATATGTTTTCTGTAATCTTATACTCTCCGCATTAAGTAGATTTTTCTAAAATTATTTAATCAAATATTTAAAGTAGGTTAAATTTTAAATTACTATTTCTTTAAATAAATTATTTTCATGTAATATTCCTAATGTTCAATCAATTTGCTTTTCTTATAAGAAGTAAATACAAAATTAATCCCTAAGCTAAATTCAATTAATTTTTTACTTAAAATTGTTTTCTAACTAAATATTAAAATTAATAGCTGTTTTAAAAATGACACAAAGAATAAAACGAAGCTAAATTCTTTGTTTAAACTAATCCTCATTTTTAAATAAGTGCTTAACTTTTTCAGCAGTGTTTTTAGTTTTAATCTATATATTCATGATGCACTTTAAAATTATCTATGAAGAGCTGATAAGGTTCATTTTAATTTATTTGATATAATAAGTAGCCTAAATTAAAAAAAAAAACAGATCAATAATAATAATTTTTTAAAGCATTATAAATTTTGATGTTTACTCATGTTTGGTTTGATGGGACGAGATTATTAAGAAATTCTGTTTTAGTGGAGGAATCTACTATATAATAAGTTATTTATTATTAAATAAATTATTTACTCACAGTGCTCACATTTCTAGAGGCAGAATTTTCATTTTTTAAAGCAGATATTGGTCATAATTGAGATGTTGATTTAATTGCATGTGAACTAGCTCTCAATATGGACATCTGTGTTTGCTTTTATTCTGTGAATAGATGTCTTTAGTAATCAGCTCTTCTTTAACTATTACTCAAATTTTATAAATATTAAATATATTAGAATATCTTATTAAGTGTGTTCTTAAAAAAATATGATTTTAATGATTCCATTAAATCTTGACTTTATAATCATTTAAATTTAATTTTCATTTAGCAATTAAATATTAACTGCCTTTTTCTTTGGTAAAATAAGTAAAATAACTTTGAAGACTTAAATTTTTTATTTTATTAAATTAACTAATAACGCTAACTCTCTGATTTTTATTCTGTCTTTTTGGAGTACTTTCTATAGCTTAAAATTGATAATATTTTGAGAAATTTAATTTAATAAAGCACAGAAATAATATATAAATGGCATAAATATATAAATATAAATGGTAATTATGTGACTTCTAAAACCAAAATATTCTTCTATTACTCTTTGTCGCTTGCAATTCCTATAGCTAGGTTGACAATTTGATTCTTAAAATTAAGTTTTTATTTAGTTATTATAAAGATTATTAAATATTTTTTCATACATTTTTAGCATACTTTAAAGTAGTTTGTGTCTTAAATTTATAAATCTTATAATTCATGAAATTAAGCAATATAAAATATATCTACAAAAGATAAACAAAAATAAAGAAAGAAATTTAAAAATTATAAGTTTCTTTTAACAAGTATTACTTGGGTAAAAAATGGGAAAATTTTTGGAGGGAAAATAAAAATTTTAATTTCAATCCAAAATTGGGGATCTTATTTTTGGGCTAAAATTTAGTAATTTTAATTAATTCATTTTTAAAACAAAAAATAAAATTAATTCATTAATAAAAATTCCCCCTTTATACTTTTTTAAATTAAAAATTCCAAAAAAATTACAAAATTTTTAATCAATTTTAAAAATTTTGAAAAAACATTTTTATTTTTTAAATTCTTTTAATTTCAATAAATTTTTATTTTTCTTTAAAATTAAAAATTTTTTTTTTAAATAAATTATTAGTTTAAATTTTAAATTTTTTAATTTTAAATAAATTTAAAATGAATAATTTAATTTTTCCTAAATTTTAAACATTTTTAAAAAAGGAAAATTCCCTAGATAAAGGGGGGGAAAAAGAGAGAAAAATGCCAAAATAAATATTTTGTTAAAGTATCATAACTTTTTTTAAGAAATTTTCCATTTCAAAAATTTTCAAACAAAAAAATTTGGTTTTTAATAAATTTCCAAAATAATTTTCAAAAAGCTACCGCGGGGGAAAAATTCCGCGGGGGCGCGGAATTTCCCCTTTTTCCAACTTTTTTAATTTTCAAATTTTTAATTAACTTAAAGTTTAGTTTTTGTAGGCGCCTTAAAAAATTTTTTATCAAATGGGGGAAAATTATTTTTATAAAAATTAACCAAATTTATTAAGTAAAATTTCTTTGTTTTGAAAGAAAAATTTTTCCCCCTTTTAATTTAAGGGAAAAAAATTCTAAGCTTTGCTTTTGTGATTCACTAATTTCATTTTTTTTTTTTTTTTAAAAAATTTTTTTCTTTTATTTAACTTAAAAAATTTTTCCCTTTTTGGTTTACTTAATTTTGTTTTAAAATTAAATTTTTTCCCCCAGTTTTTAATTTCCCCCTTTTCCCAAAATTTGTTTTTTTTTTCCATTCCTCCTAATTTCCAAAATTGAGTTTCAAAAAATGAGCATTGCTATATTGGGACCTCCCTCACAATAAAAAAAAATCGATTCAAGAGAATGAAGATAAAGGACTCAAGCTTAAATGAAGAAAAAAAAAAACTTGGAACTCATTGAGAATAATTTTTTAATGTTTGTGATTGCACAAAATAGTTATTTTGTTTGAATTAATTATTAAGCGTGAATTAAATTTAAGGTTTAAATTTTTAAAAAAACCTTAAAAAAACTAAATTTTAAGCCCTTTAAAAAAAAAAAAGTTTTTTTTTTATTTTTTTTTTTCTCTCACTTTTTTTTTTAAAAAGAAAAAAGATTTTCTCTTTATTAGAAACAAACTTCTTTCTCAAACATAAATTTTTCTTGAATTTTTATTTGTGATTTTTGGGGTTTTTTTTTTAAAATCTTTTAAAAATTTGGAAAGCCCTTTTTAACTGTTTCTTATGAGCATTTTTTAGTTTTCTCTTTCAGGATTTTATCTATGAAAAAAGTTTTTGAAGAATCTCAAACTATTTTTTTTCTTTAGAAAAAGTCTTTAAAAATTAAATTGCCCTTTGGGTTTCATTATTTTCAGGGGAAGGGAGTTTAAAAAAGATCTTTTTTGGGGCATGAATCCCAAATAAAGGGGTCTTGAAACTCACACTCCCTTTTCACCCCTTTATCAAGCTACCCTCATGTGAACCCGCCCCGACTCCCGGGCCTCATCCATTTTAGAATTCCAAAATCATTATTTTTGAAGGGTTTTTTTGGGGAAATGAAGAAATTGAATTGAAACCCCCGTTTTAAAGCATATAGTAAATAAAACTTTGGGTTTACTAAAATTTTTTTTCCCATTTAGAGGAAATAGACTTTCTTTTTTTTCAAGTGAGAATTTTGAAATTTGAGCTTGTAATTTTTTTTTTTCAAAAAAAGCTTTTCTTTTTTTCTGGGTCTGGCCCCAAATTTTGGGTTTTCCTTCATCTGTTTTTGTATTTTTTCGAATTAAAAAAAGGGAGATTTTAGGAAAATTTTTGAGAAAACCGCCTCTGGGGATTTTTTTTCTGTTATATTTGGGTTTTAAAAAATTTTTATTTCTGTCAAGGAAGAAATTGACAAAATATTTTTTTATCCAATAGACTTTTCATAAGTATTAAAAAGTTCTTGACCTTCTGGTATTAGAATGCAGCAATTGACTGCCAAAAATTTTTATCGCAAATATTAATCTTTTGGGCTGCAACTTTTTCATTTTTTATATTAGAGTCTAATTGGAGTCTTGTTGAAGCCTAAAGAATAATTGAGTTCTTCAAAAATAATTTTGAATGTTTCATGGTGTGACTTTACATCGCCTGTAGGAATTATGGTTTTAGTAATCTTACATTTTTATTTCAGTTTCATTAGTTGCGGATTGGGAATGACAGAATAATTTTAATAGAATTATTTGGATAAGCCTCTGTGAGCGAAAAAAGTGGTATGAGATAATCTATAAAAAAAATTTTGGGAATTTAAATTCATTTTTAACTCAAAATTTTTTAAAAAGTTTTGTGAGAAAACTAAAAATTTCTAAGTTATATAAAATTTATTTCTTTTTTAAAAATTTAAAATATATTTAAAAAAAATTTTTTAAAAAATTTAAATTTTTTCATAATAATTTTAAATTTTTGAAAATTTTCCCCTTTTTAATTTTTAGGGTTTTTAAATAAAAAAGAAAGCTTGGGTAAAAAAATATTCCAATTTTTTTTTAAAAAGGGGTTTTTAAAATTCTAATTTAAATTTGGTTTTTGAAAAAAATTGTCTAAATTTAAAAATTTAATTCCCCAAAAGTTTTGTTTTTTTAAAAATTTTAATAGTAAAATTTTTTAAAAATTTAAAATTTTAAATAGGATTCCCCAAAACGGGAAATTCCCCCGCGGGGCGGGGGAATTTCCGCGCTTAAAGATTTCTTAAAATATTTACGATTTTCAAAAACCCCAAAAAACTTTTTTTTGGATTGAATAAATATTGAAATTAAAAAAATTTTGATTTTGTTTTATATTCACAAAAGCCCAAACCCCCCTTCGCTTTAAATGGTTTTTTTATTAAATTTTAAAAAAGAATTTTAAGACACTTTTTTAAAGTTTTTAATGAACTTTAAACATTTTTTTCAGATTAAATTTTAAAAGAAAAAGTTTGATTAAAAATTTTTAAAATTTTAAAATTTTTATTTAATGAATTAAGAAGTTTTTACATGAAGCATGATGTTTTAATGAATTTAAAAAGAAGGAAAATTATTTAAAAGCATAATACTTTGAGATAAATATTAAATTCATTTATTAAATTGCAGTCTTAGATATCTTACTTATTTACGGAAGTTATGATATAGAGTTCCTTGTTTCCTGCATGGTGCATCTCGTAGTTTTTTTTAAAAATAAATTAATAAATTCTAATTGAGAATAATAAGATAATAGGATTGATTAAAACTTTTTATTATAAAATTTTAGATTTTTACTTTTAATTAGTAAAATAATTAAATATATATATATATATATATATATTATATTATATAAAATTTTAAAATATGAGAAAGCATTCCTCTTAATACTGTTTCTTCTTTTGAACTTTGCCAAAATATTCTGATTTTTCTGACTCACAATTAGCGATACAAAAAAGCCAAAAATTTTATGAAAATTGATATAATGTTTTCTCTGCTATACTAACAATTATTCGCTTGCTTATCATTAGAATTATTTAACTTAACTACATAATTTCAAGTTATAAATAAACTATTATTATGGAAAATATTTGCTCTTTATTTTTAAGATTTAAATTTGATTCATATAATTTATATGTTTTAATAATTTTAAAAAAAAAAATGAAAATTTTCAAAAAAAAAGGAATTTAAAAAAAATCACCAAAATAATAAAAATTCCACAAATAATATTAAACGTGTCTCCGAACTTTGCTTGACTGAGGTAAGTAGATTAGAAAACGACCATTACTGGTAAGTTGCCTAGTGAGTCTAATAGAAAGATAAGTAGTTTGAGAATTTAACTACGTTATAAGCTGGAGTAGCTATCTTACATTAAAGGAGTTGTGATACCCTAAAAAGTTTGCAATAGTTTCGGTAAAAATCCTCAAGGAAACCAGGCGGGTCAGTTTAATATTAAGATACAGTGGTATTCTTAGACGCAGACTATGCAGGTCTAATTGTGAGACCTACCCAATGGCATATTAACTGCTCATGTAATCTAATGGTGATGACCTAACACCATGGAGTCCTACTCGTCCAGTCAAATTGGTAAGCCCGAGGAAATATTTACCTTTTGCAATGACTGACTCACACCTAATTCTAGATAATTTTGCGACGAAGTGAGGCCAGCAGAGTCAGATGTCCTCAGAGTGAGAGATAAAGGTGGTGCTAGAATTTTAGTTGCAATAGGAATTCTCTCATCTCTTTATGAGTGAGGTTCATCTTCACTGATTAAAAGATGTCATGGATTTACATGTGGTTTACGAATCAGGTCACATTTGTAATTATCTCCTTTAAATTTACTTTGATATTCAAATTTATTATGCTCCATCTTTAAAGATATTAAAATATCCTTATAATATTTGTAAATTATAAAAAAAAGTAAATATAAAATAATTTATTCTTCCTGCTGAGTTGTTCTATTTTCTTTTACTCTTTTATGATGAAGAATTAAATAAATCTTTAAATTTAAAGTACCTCCATGATTTACTTTTTCATTATTGACTTTTGGTATTCTAGCAAGCTTATACATGATACTTTAATAATTACAATTTATTGAATTTTCAATATTAAAAGATAGAATTTTTAGAATTCACTTTCTCTGGAATAGGTATTAAACTCTCGTTTTAAGAATAAAGATTATTTTAATATTTTTACAGTATCCATATTTATATTTCAATTGTCAAGCTTGATTATCAATGATTTTTAGATAAAAATAAAAAAATAAATAATATATATCTAAGTGAAATTTAAATTATCCAAACGAAAAAGTAAATTTTTTAAAATAATATTTTTTTAATTTTTTAAAAAATAATTTTTCTTATTTTATTTTTTATTATTCTTCATTCATTCATTAAATAGAGAGATTTATTTGTTCAACAGAATGAATAAAAAGTGTGTAAATTTTTAATTCTTAGCATATTTATTATATCTTTAAATTAAATCCTGTACCATTACTTAATTGCATATAAGACTACTATGACAGTATTTAAATGATTATTAAAGTTATAATTATTGATTATTTTTAAATTTGGGATCTTCCAAA